>CAFUXE010000162.1:223144-256597 GCA_903364295.1 Serranus cabrilla | reverse complement strand
CATGAAGTAATCCACTGATATTGCAATATGACAGTGGACACATACTGCATATGTACAGTTAGACTGAAAAACTGCTGACACAGCTGGCAGTGTGTGCCACCTATCACGCAAACAGATGGAAGACACTAATTGAGTCTTCTTCTCGCCCCATATTACCATGGATGTAAAAGAGACAATGAGCTTTAAAGCTTTAAACATCTAACTGACCATCTGAAGTCCAGAGGAACTTTTCTGGGAATGTAATAAGTGCTGCCAATATTTCATTTGGCTGGGTTTGTTACAGTTGCTTCCCCATTTCCTGGGGCTGTAATATTCTATGACTTTCTGTGGAGAATAAAACCTTTAGGACTGGAATTAACAGTCACACTATTCTACTGTGCCAGATCATTTATCACTGCATCAGTGTACATGGACTATTACATCAACGGTTTTATCAAATTTGATGGCGTGTTTGATGGACATCAACCCGTGTGGCTTTATCTACAGACTCAGCAACATGCCCCGGTTACTCACTGTAGCTTTGTCCAGCACTTTAATGGAGAAAGGTTCGGCCACGTCATGCTTGCGCAGAGCTTGTTCCAGCTCTTGCAGCGGGGGGCGCTCCCACTTCCCGAACACCACCAGGTCAATGTCACTGAGGGCAGAAACAGGGAGAGTGTCAGCGAAACACAGCAATATAAAACAGTTTGAGTTGTTTTTTATTTTATTTTGAATGTTAGATTCTTACCTTGTTGGAAGGTACAGGCCTGTGCTGAAGCTGCCGAATATTTGTACCTGGACAAACACAGTAAAGAAATATGAAACCAAAATCAGTGCCGTTCAGCTGTTCAGACTACATATTTTTTCAGTACAAATCCTGTATCATAAAACACATATAGCTTATCCGATTGAAATGTCTGCACACCATCAGGAACTAGGCATTTCCGCGTTCCACTCCAGAGACAGTAAATGCTGACGACTTGAGTAAGCTGCCAAATTAAGCATACAATAGCTAGAAAAGAATGCCGTGTTGTGGGACCGCAAGTGAAAGCTCTCCAAAGGAAGCAGAGTGGGGCTCTTTCCCTTTCCGTCTGCTAAATACGACAAGGCAATAGCACAAAGACGGAGCCAGGATTAATAGGCTGAAATGAAAAGGGAGGCTGGTACAAATCAGGGGCTTGATCCATTTACCTGACAATCTGGCTCACAGTGGAAAAGGGAAAGACTGGCAGCCAACAAATCACCACTGCGCATGTTTACATGATTAAGTAATGAGAGGCGCATTACATCAACCCAACACCGCTGATCTACTCAACCAGCTGCACAGACACACCAACTTATTATTACTTTTGATGAAGTTACTTTTTATAACTTCAACTTTGTGAGCCGTTCATTTTGTCAGCACATGGCATTCAGAACATTAATAAAAGCGGAAAACAACAATTTACAAGAACCCGACTGTTATGAGTTTTTGAGGCTGATGTCTATACTGATATCAGAGGGGGAAAATTTATCGATAACCGTTATGGTGGCCGATATAGTTATTTCTGGAGCTGGAATGAAGACAGACCATTTGGATGTATATTGTGCAACAATTTTTTTTGCCACTCTGCAAATGTACTCAGGCAGCTACTTCCTCAAACATAAAACTTTGTTAAATGATGTTTAACATTGTTATACATTGTCAGCACATTCTAGAAATTATGACGCTTAACAAACATTATTATTGTTCAGTGCCAGTCAATTTCTGACTATTTTAAAAAGAAAGAAAAAAAAATTATTTGGCTACATTATATATTTTGTAAAAAAAAAAAAAAACTTTTCATAACAGCACATATTGGACAGCATATAAACTGATAGGCCGCACATTCATACGCTGGTGGCAGAGGCTAAACAGTGCCACCATCAGGATTTGGAGGTTCAGTATCTTGCCCAAGGATACTGTGACATGTAGACTACAATGGTCAGGGATTGAACCACCAACCTTCTGATCAGTGGGCAACCGCTCTACCAACTGAGCCACAGCCGCCCAAACTCTCTACTATTTACTACGTAAAGATATAGTGGAATAATTCAATTATTAAGTCATGCTCCTTGCATTTGTGTTCATCTGTGCAGTGCACTGAATTCCATATACAGCCACAATAAATATGGCAAAAGAAGGTAGTCTGTTTTGAAGGACTGTGGTGATATTACTGACTATAATCAATTTTAAACTATCAGGTCAATAACTAAGAGTATGTTTTTAAGAAATATTCCTATGTGTGCTAAACTATTTCTTGGCCAGGACTAGTTGCTGGGCAATATGGCTGGGTAGTGACTAAAATAACCCAATACCGAGTAGTATTGAGACTTCTCCAGTCAGACGATGCCTGTATTCGACCTCTTTTGTACAATCATTGCAAGCATGAATGCAACGTGAGACTGCAGCAGCTATAACCTATACATTCTGTGGTGTGGTGAAGTCAAGCGAAATGTATTTTATGGAGTTGGCTGTTCAGCGTCCAAGGTATTCATGTAAAAAATGAATTTGATGTGGAGGATTCGCATGAAGGGGAATCTAATGAGGTCAGGAACAAAAGGTATCAAATGAAGTTCTCCATCTGTATTAGTATAACTTTCAGGACATACAGATTCTTTATACATCACCCAGTAGACTGTACAGTACTGATTCTGACCAGGAAATAGTGTTATACCTGACGTAAAAGCACTAATAGAGCTTCCAGTCTCCAGTGCTCAGCTGAGGTAGCTGGCTTCTGGCCGTATCGTCATACTTAGCATACAGATGTGTGAGTGGTATCAAACTTCTAATCCAACTCCTGGCAGGAAAGCCAAAAAGCATATTTCCTAAAATGCCAAAATTTTCCTCTATGTCTGACAGGATCCCAAGCAGCTACAGAAAAGGGAAAGTGTCTCACTCCAGATGGACTAACTAAATTCTAACTACAAATTAGATCAGAATCTAGACTTTTTGAAAAGATATGACTCATGTGAAGCTGGTAAATTGAAAACAGTTTATAAATATACCATAAGATTGAAAAAAAAGTGTTAAAACAGTATTTCAAAGATTTATGAGCAATCTGAGATCACAGTTTGCCTGTGTGCCAATAATTCCTTCTCCCAAGAGTGGACTGTTTGATTTAAGACACTGCTCTCTAACATATTAAGAACCTGAACGGCATGTGTGTGTGTCTTACATCTGCAGTGGGCCACAGCTCCTTGATGATCATCTCTATCCGGTTCACCACCTCCTTCCTCATAGCTGCTTCCTCTGGCCGAGGAGACATGAAGTTGTAGAAGTCCATCACCTCTTCGTGGAGTCTGGACAGATATGATGACAGGTAAGAGTTATTCACCACAGTAACAATGCTACACAGGAGGACGGAACTGTGAATATAGATTTATTACTTTCATATTTCTTATTGTGAGGTTATAGACAACTAACAGTTAAATGACAATATCTGACAAGACATGCACCATTTTTGGCTTACATTTTGGAAAAAAAGGAAAAGCACTCTCCAGATGGCCCAAGATATGATTCCTTCTTATCACTGTGCTGGTTAACCCCTATCCTGCCAGAGCCAGCCAAGGCAAAGCAACTGTATAGTATGTTCTACTGAAAAGTGAAAATAACATTATGGTTCTGTTTAGCAATACACTGGATATGTTCTGGTAGTGATGCTTTGCTTGTTAAATGGACCGAGTATACTGCATCTTAGTAACTGACGGGTAAAAATGGGACACCCATAAAAATGCATCTCATTGTTGCTCCAAACCACTTTTACTTTTTAATTCTGCTTATATACTATATTACATACTTACTTACTATATACTTAAAGTTTTGACTAATTGGTTGCAGAATTTTGACACATTAACATTAGAATTGCAATTCCTGTTGCAATTTTTTTTTTTTACCAGGTCACTTGTACAATCTAATATTTAAATTACACATAGTATTCCATAGAATGCATATCTATGTATTTATTTGTTACATTTAGTTTTACGTTAGAAGAGCAATGTTTAATCCGAGCCTGATGCTTCCTTACACATGAAAGAATGATCCCAGTCACTACCACACAGTGAGGCAAAGAGCTTATTAATTAAACACTGGTATGGGATCAGTATCCTCTGATACTCGAAGCCTAGGTATCTGTATCAGAACTGAAAAAGTCGGATCAGTGCTTCCCTAGTTATTTTAGAGTCCAGCTGTGTGAAACCAAGAGCAGTATTTTAACTGAGTCAAAATCAAACAGTGAGACCAAACACATGTACCTTCTATTGTATTTTAGGAACACATATCATTTGAGTTAAAGCCTATTTTCTGCTAGACTCTACCAATGAGCCCTAGCCCAGATATAAGACATATCAAAAGTGGAGAGAGACTTTGCAGAAGTCTTATCTTATCAGTGAGGACGTTTGTCCCTCACCAAGATACAGGTACAACAACACACACCTTTGAGGTTTTGAGAGGAATGAGATGGGGGTTTAGTAAAAACTCACAGGGCCACGTCAGCCTGAGTATGCTTGAAGTCCCGGCTTTATTGTTATTGCTGATACGGTTTTGTGTTTTGCAACAGAGGGGTGTATGTAATGTAAAGATTTCTAACCAGTCAAATGCCTCAGAACAGTGGTACTCTGTTCCACCCTGTGGCTATTCATTTTTCGAGGAATGCATGCCATGATGTCAGTGTGAAATACAGAACAGGGAGACTGTCACAATCAATTACCAGAGCCCTGGAGGAAATGCAGTCAGCCCATGTGCCCACTCTTTGGTGAAAACTCTCTGCCAACAAGCCAGTCAGGCCAGGGCGTATCCATGCCAATAGCCCACCGCTGACAGAGGGCATGGTTATTGTTGGGCCCCCCACAGTCAAAATAAGACTGACTACTACAGCCATCCCTGACACACTACTTTAGATCCAAACACCAATTCTCTAACAACTTTAGGTCCTATGTTAAAGTAAGCAATTTTGTTCACTTGTGCAGTCTATGCCAACACTTCCAAGTTTCTCACCGACCCAAACCTAATAATGACCATCACAATATCCATGTAGAATTACTTCTCAATTACTTGCATTTCCAATGTGAAGAGCAAATCCCTCTGTGTGGGACTTCAAAGGCTGCCCCTGAAGGCAGACTACTGCAAGACTTGTCAGTGCACAACACAAGCCAAAACTTGCATCTGAAAACTTGTGCAAACACAAATACCCAGAGAACATTAAATAAGTTATTACTTCACTATTTTCAGAACTCAGTACAAATTAACTTTTTTTTTTTTTTTCAATTTAACTTAAGGTTTTGGTAATTCACCACGCATTTGGGGGTACTTTCATGACAAACACGGATTCCTTATACAGAAAATTCCCAGATGGGTGCAACCAGCCATTACAAATATCACAAGGTCCTGCAAAACATCTGGAAGTTCCTTGGCCATTTCTTTTTGATGAAAGCTTCTGCCAGAGCAAACATAGCTAATTTTATAACATAACAATCATAATATATGCAAACGCACCGCTTTTAGCACACCAATATGGAAGCATGCATTTACACAACACCAGCTAATCATTCATAAATACCAAATATAAAAAAGCAAGGTTGAAATACAAACATACTAAATTTGAACTGTACTGAAACGGTGTTTAGATAAGATGTTATTTTACACTGTAGTCAATTTTGGCAACAGTACATGCGATATGTACATTCAGTCCCTAAATCTGTCTGTTATGTCACCCTGAGAAAGAGGTCTCCATGAAAAATACCTGGAAAAAGACTTAACTGCACCCAGAGTAACTTGGCATAAAGGTTAATTATCCTGACTAAACGTGCTGATAAACGGTCTTACTTAACTTTTTTATTAAGTGTAAAGAATTGCAGTGGAAACTTCAGAAACATACAATATTAGGTTTCTCATTTATATCCAATGTTTTATCACACTCTCGTCGTAAGTAGGCGGATTACTTTTATGACCAAGCACTTAAATAGTTCAGGCACATTGGAGACTGCCCGGGGGGAATTAACAACCCCGTTTACTTCACCCAACATTACACAAGTTAAGTGTTATCCAACACCCGTTAGCTACCACCTGGGCAGGTTATTTAAGTTCGGCATTTTGAGTTTCAACCCCACTTTTGGCTAATTCGACTAAAAAAGTTGTTCGAAGGATGAAATGTATTAATTTTGTTTTAAAGTGGCCAGTTTCCTAACTTCAGAGGCGAGCCGAAAGGAAAAACCGTTAGCTACGTTAGCTAGCCTCATCAGGCTAACAAACGGACTACACTACAACATATCCGGTATAAACCTTCTAACGAAAACACTAATTTTTTAACACTTCTAAATGAAATTCATAATATGGATATCTACAATGCTATATGTTTTGCTATCCAAGCATGTCTATTAATCGCTCCTCTTAGCAGTTTCTTGTGAATTCGTATTTTTTTAACGGCCCAGTTTAAACTTCAGCTGACAAAATCACAGCACTTCCGGTCTTGTTCTGGCCGACTATCGGTGTCTTTACGCCACTATCTAACGGCAGCTTTCTAGCTATCCAGCAAACTCCAGTTCACACTGCAATGCTGGGTACTGTCGTACATGGCGTTAATGCGTTGAGAAAAGCCACATCACTCTCTATGCACTTAACACACATAATAATGCATCAATTAACGACGGCTTTTAACCATTAAACCAGCAGATAACAAAAAATGTTAACCTTTTAATTCTAAAGGAGTAATAGTGTTCACTCACCCGAGGACCCCAGGGTTGTACTTCCTCGTCTTCCATGGCGTCCAAGTGCTCGCATAATTGCCATTAGTGCAGTTTGAAAGCAAGTAATTCATCCCATAAGTGCTTGCTTTGTTGTCACTTTTCCTTCGGCCCGGGTGGTGATTGTGTGTGTGATTTACAGGTACAGAGGAGTGAACCTGATGGCGATTCACGCAAATCTGCTGTAAATTGAAAGCCGGGTGCTCCTGTAGATGACGGTGGTGATGGTGGTAGAGGTTGACATTATTGTCCATGCTGTCCCTCGCGTTAAAGAGCAGATTGGCACCCCCGACGTTTTTATTAATGTTGCCCGTTACATTTCCACCCATAGTCCTCTCAAGTGAGCAGCTGGAAGGGGGGCTCTCCGTCCGGGATTCCTGTGAGGAGGAGACGGATCCCGTTTTCTGGGGCAGGGTTTTTCCCTCACCTGGTTCAACAGCGTTTGTCGTATTGAAGGAGTTATGTACGTTCCCGTTGGACAGCGCTATCCCCAGCGAGGAAATCGCAGTGCCGTTAATACTAGTAGTGCCGTTCATGATGCTGTGATGGCTGCTGCCGTTGCTCAAACTGCCAGTAACGTTACCGTTGCTGCTGCAAATGCTCTTGCTCGATGCCACCACGGTCGCCACATTTTTTAAAACATCCAAAGCGGCGTAATTCACGCACTGGTTGTTGTTTTGATTGTGGAGCTGGTGCTGAGCGGAGAGTGTCCGTACTCCCTGAGAGGTCTCCCAGACGTGCATCCATAAGGCGTTCGCAGGTCCTTTCTGTTCGGGCTGAATCCAAGCTACCCTCGGATCCATTCAACTTCTCTCACTGGTAACCCCCCTACAAGTATCTAACTAACACTAACGAGCCCGTCGTGAATCTGCGCCGCTCCTTGGACCTTTTAAAGGTCGCTGATCCGTCCGGGGTTACAAAAAGAGAAGTATTTAAACATTAAACCGAATTAGGACCATTGATAAAGTGGCCCCTTTACACCGCTAGCTGGGAAAAAATGCTAGCCGTTTCCTACGGGAATTCAATATGGCGTATTCTCTTCAAATCCATGCGCATGCGCTCTTCGAGGGGTTTCTTAAACGATGACTGCGCCCCCCATCCGCCCACTCCTTCAACACTCCGGTCGGTTGATGAATTGCACGGAATACATATTTGAATTTTATTTGATAAATATTTAATTAAACAACAAGTAATAAAGTCCTCGGCAAATCGTCAATAATAAATAAGGGTCCTGTGGATCAGTGGGTCTCGAAGCAGCCTGTAAAACCAGCAGTCCTTGTACACTCTTATCTCCACCTCCCGGTCGTCACCAATGGGTGGGGGAGCGGGTGGGTGGGTTCATAGGGCATCCCCCATCAGTGAAGCTGAGCAGTAGTGCAGGAATCACTGATAATTCTATCCCCAGATCTTACTATTTCGGCACATATTTAAATTTGAATATTACATATTTATATGTAAATATTCAAAGCTGTGGATGTTAGGACCATGAATAGTTTTGGACTCACTGGGAATCTGGGATCCACTGCTTCATATGCTTCACTGCAAACATTCCAAAATCATTTAAAGTAGAAAACTCTTCTGGAAAAAAAAACACAATTTACATAAACATCAGACAGAGAGGGAGACCACATTGTGTTGTCAGCTGGCATCTCCAATACTGCTGGGGGCCATAATCACAACCTCTGCCCCCCTTAAAATGCTGCTCACATACATAGAAACATCAGGAAACTCTGCATTCCACACACACAAACACTGAGCTTTTTTTTTCCATTATATGTGCAAATTGAGCCCCTTCTTTTTTCTGTTTATTATTTCAGATGTACTGTGCAGCCTGTGAATCCAAAGGCTCATTTTCAAGGGGCAATGCACAGCAGGCGGTGATGATCATCCCAGACTCTGTATGCCACCCAGCCCCAGTAACAGCCATCTCGCAGCCCATTAAGCTCGATGATGGAGCGGAGGCAGGCATTACCACAGCACCTTCTGGGATGCGTATGCATGTAAAGGAGAGAGTGAGGGAGAGAGTGTCTTGCATAATGCCCGCCCCCTACCCCTGCTACTCACGTGCAGCATGTGACAGAGTCAAGGAAAACCCCCCAGAGCAAACTGTGTGCCAGCTAGGATATGTAGCTCTGTGTATAACACACTCATGCACACACACAGCTGCTCACTCCCACTGTACGCCTGTAGAAATCCATGCTCATCCTTCTATCTCCCTCTATCTTACACTGTGTGAAACACACGCGTTTGAGTGAAACACCAGATTGAATAGGTTATTCCTCTCATCTCTCATGTCACAGTCTCGACTCACGCCAAACACCAACTGTGTGCCAGAGTGTGTGTGTGTGTGCGATTTCAAGGCTGGTTTGCCTCATTGTCAGCTTTTATGGGATTACCACATTGGTGACGACTGGACCATAGATGACAGATGCCTAACACACAACCATACACACTGACACATATATACACACACAGACAGGGCTGGAGGAGTCAACAGTATGCTCGCAGGCATAACAGTAATAGCAGATAATATTAAGGAAGCAGGCAGTAGTCTGAGACTGCATGTGGCTTGAATGGTAATGAGGCCGCAGCATGTTCCAGATATTTAACCCACATTAGTGTATGGCTGCATTTACACTGTAGTATCAACAGCTATTTCATATTTCTACACATGGACATTTTGCCCGCCATGTGCCAGCTGCGCTGTGGGGTTTTATACAGCAGAACAAGGACAGAATTACAATGGTACCAGCGAATATCATCCAACTGCAGAGCTGCAGCTCCCGCAAATCTGGACCAGCCGACCTGTGACCACATACGGGCAAGAAAAGCAGCACTTGCCCCTCCTGCAGGCATTGACTGAGGGTTTAGGTCTGATTTTTAATACCACATCATGTTTATCACACATTTAAACTAGATGAGAGTAAAAAGAAATTAGCATTATTTTTATTAAATTCTGGAATGATTGCTTGATATTGATCTGTACTCTTATTTTACATAGTTAGCTGTGATCAGTGGACTGTTTCTTCAGTCACTCGTCTAGTTCCTGGTACAAATTTTTATACATAAATACACATTTAGACAGAAGAATTATAATCTTCTAAAAGACATTATTAAACACACATTAAACAGACATTAAAGACAAAATAACATTTGGTGTTTTATGGACACAACTTGACACACACACATATGGAAGTTAAAATCCACCTGTGAGGAAAAAAATAATCTGTTGGTCTGTTGACTTTTCTCAAAATAATGCATCTGAGAATTATGAGTTAATATCTCAAAATGAGTTACTATCTTTTGTGAAAGCTTTTTAATATTTTGAGATATAAAGTTATCATTTTGAGTTTATTATATAGCATCATTGTTTTAGACAATACACTATTTTGTGTTTCTTACTTTTGAGATACGTATTTTGAGATATGAAACAATGGTTTTCAAGATCAGCCGTTTATTTTGGAAAGCTCTTTATCTTGAGATATTCATCTCTTATTTTCATGAAACTCTCTCCCCCTTTACTTGTGTAAATGGACTTCTACACATCTTTGAAAGCAGCTATTTAAAAAGCAAGGTAAAGGTGGAGTATTAAAATATATCTCTGTTGACTGCGAGGTGATTTTCTTAACGAAGGGTGGCGCTGGTTGGCATGTGTAAATTTAATATATCAGAACTGCTCCTGCAGCTTGCGTGACTAAATTTGTTTGGGAGTTAAAAGCCGGTTCATTGAAATGCTTTGCATATAAAAAGAAAATCCATTGGTGCCTGCCTGAAGATGAATGGTATCACAGTCAGATGGCAGGCTCAGTAAACACTGGCTTTGTAATATAGTGATGCAATTACAAGAAGCATGGACAAATAGGATACAGGGAGGAAATAGCCTGGGAGGGAGAGACAGAGACAGCGGGGACCTCGAACATGAAGGATGTCACTCTGCATGGCCTTCAGCCACTCACACGGCCTTCATTTTTCATCACGCTCAGACACAGACGTCCTCTTATTTATTGATGAGACCATGTGTAGAAACCATGACAAAATACATTTTTTATCAAATCCAACATAATAAAATTTAAAATGACCTTGGCTGTTTGTATCAAAGTGATGTGATGATTGCATGTATTTCCTATGTCATCCTTTTTTTGAAAAATATATAGTCGTATCTGCTATAAAAGACATGCTTCCAGAAAAGTCACGCTGATCAGGTTATTAGGCTCAAAGTAACAGTGATTATGAAACAATAATAGAGTCAAAGAGATGTTAAAATCAATTCCAATGTTTCCTTTTCCTATTTTTTCTCCCTCCGTTAACTCAGTCACACACATTCAGAGTTGTTTATGTGCTCCTGCTTTCACACACTCATTCACTTCTTCACCAGTTCTTCTTCTCTTTCTCCCTGACAGGAGTGATGTGTTGAGGCAAAGCTCTCTTGGTCTAATTTCAGGCATGGGTGAGTTATTGAGGGTCACGCTTGGCCTCCATTTGATTCCCCTGCAGCTGAGTAGCTGTGGACAGGCCTGCTACAGTCTCAAGTCTTTACAGGACGGAGATGCAGCCACCTTTTGCCCCAAAGCGGCTCCTCTTCAAACCAGGAGTGTGAGATGATGATGTAGGTAGAAAGAAGAAACAGAGGCAGGGAAACGTGTTGGGACTCCATTCGAGATCCTTTCATCTTTCATCTGCTCGAAAGACACACTTGCAACAGACGATTCTTGAAAATGAATGAAAACTTTAAGTGTCTGCTTTGCATTTCCAAGTTTATGTTCCATCTGGGAGAAAATGCAGATCAGCGGAGAGTCTTAAAAGTGTTTATTGCCAGTGCAGAGTGTTATAAATCCACTGTATTACTGTTGAAGAATGCTCCATTCGCTGTCTTGTTTCCTCCGGAGAACGCTCAGTGTTGCCTCTCCAGCAAACACAGCACTTCCAGTACATTCACTTCACAATTGTTGAGGCTTTTTTTTGGTGCTTTATGGACATTATTAATAAAGTAATAAGCAAAGGTAACAGTAAAAATATATTTCACATTACATTTCTTAGCTGTTGCTGTTGTTTGACAGAGCTGTGGTAAGTTATAAAAAATGGCTGTGTGTGGTTTTTCTTCTCAGCAGTTGCAAGAAGCAGTACCTTTTCAGGCTTCCTGTACCCACCGTGGTTTTAGAACAGAAAGGGAATCAGCACCTTCCTACTTTTAGGATAATCTTCAAACTTAGCGAGGTACCATCTGTAGAGAGAAAGAGGGAAAAGAGCCATTTTCTTCTGTTAATACAAGTATTTGCTTCAAAGTGTGCTATACACTCTATTAAAACCTGCTTACTGTGTGTGTGTGTGTGTATTATTCGTACTTGTGGTGGGCCACAGCCCTGCTGGCGAGGACCACTGTGGTAAAAACGGCAAAAGCTGAACTGTGAACAGAGTGGCCAGCCAGAGCGAAGCCTGCCCACTCTGTTATCTCTCCTAAGAAGTTGGCTCCAGACACATATTCAAACATTCCGCCTGTGGGTGGAAGACGCAGGAATTAGGACAGGTATGCTCATCCTTTTATGCCTTCACTGAAGCAAACAAAACCCAAATATTTTTTCTCTTGAATGAACGTATGTGATGGAATTTAAGTACTGAATATGGTTGCAAAAGGTCAGAAACGTTTGGCACAATTTCAATATAAAAATGATATCTTTGATTTGAACTTATTTGGGAATCTAAAAGGCTCTACTATGCCTTATCATATCGACTGAATTGTAACCTGCATATCATTCAGGGGATTCATTAAAAGTACAGCCCTCTGCACACTTTTGCCAACTTGGCAACTTTCTTGTTAAATTTACCGCCTTTCAGACCCTCTTAGCGACTTTATTTCTAAGAATGAGCAACTTATTCATACCATCACGGAAAAAGGCAAGCTATATATTTTACAGCTATTATCGGGTAGAATTCAAGCACTTTTGAGGTAACTTAATCAAAAATGTCCTCTTAAAGCCTTTATTATCACACCTAAGTAAAAAAATAAAGTTTATACCATTATTCATTTCCAGAGAGTCAGCAGATGGACTTATGTAGCTTTAAACTGTTTTTGAATGTGTTAATTCCCCATAAATTCCTGTTAATTCCCATGAAAAATGTGTACCTGGAATATTCCCCAACTTTTGCAGCGCTGGTATTGTGATTCCAATGATCTCTCAATGTAATCTGGAGTCTGAGCTCCCACACTGGCCATAGCTGGCTGAGTGCTCTCTGTGACTGCAGGCTATGTGTAGTGTTGCTCCCCTCTATGTGAAAATGGCATTCTTGGCTGAGGAGATTCCAGACGTGCCTGGAAGTTCATTTGGAGCAACACGGCTCACAGCTTCCTCCCGCCTCGCCTTCTCCGCTTTTATTTTCCTTGAGGGTCGAGGACTGGATTGTTTCAACCAGTTCATCACAAGTTCAGACTCAAGGTGCTATTGTTGTGACTGTGCTCTGAGTCAGGGGAGCCACTCTCTCTTTGTGAATGTGTTATGATGACTGATTCAGTTAGGAGAGAAACATTCCAACTTACTGTCTAAATTTGCCCATAATATGATCTGAAAAAGCAGTAATGTAGATTTTATTTTGCTTTTCCAATACCACCCACCCTCAAGACTGTTTGTCAAAAAGAATGTGGAGGTGAGCCAAAGTCTTGTTTAATCACCCCTCTGTCCCTTCTCATACAACGTGAATCCACTTTCACATGGTGAAGTTCATACACAACCAGAAAACCATCTCAAAATTCTGTCAGTGACTGTTTTCAGTGTTTCATCTTCAGATATATTCATTTCCTTGATATAAGTAGTGAAATGTCCTATTGCTACTAGTTTTAGACGAAGAGTTCCATAATTCGATGAGATTGATACCTTACATATGTCCGTTCAATATGAAGTTGGAGGCAGTGGCAAGTTAGCTTAGCTAAGCATTAGCTAGTCTGGCTCTGTAAAACATTTTTTTTATTAGAGCCTGACGAATATATCGGTTGACAGATATCATATTAAGGCATATGGGTATCGGTGTAAATGCTGTCAGATTTGTGCTGTTAGGAAAACTTTTTTTACTCAATAAATAATACAGCAACTGACTGAAATAGAACAGTTATGATGTTTATTTAGATATTTATTTTATACCTATTTATTCTTTATTTTTTTGTTATCATTCATTGAATTGGCTGATAATGTAATGCTTTGTTTGTATAATAATGTAAAACAACGCGAAATATTAAAAAATAAGGTACTCTGGGTACCTTTGCAGGGTTGTATAAAATCAGTGCACAATCCACATAAAAAATCCCATATCTGTTTGCCTGTAGTATCAATGGATTAAACACATAAATGAGTGATTACTTTGTGGACAGGACAAGGCTAGATCTCTCCCCCTGTTTTCTAGTGTTCATCTTGATCTAAGCGAGCGGCTGCTGGCTGCAGCTTCATATTTACAGTGCACAAGAAGCAAACGACTGACTGCTTTATTTAGCATAGATCTGGATTCAGTCTGGTAGAGACATATAATGTCCATGTTCCAGTGTGGGGCTGGCTTGCTGTCTAACATGATTACTATAAACACTGTGCGGCTAAGAACATTTCTCTTTCTGTGTCAAGTACAGCAACACTGCACACACACACACACAAACACACCACACATTGTGAGTCACACAGCTGAGTAGTGTGTGTCAAAGCAGCAGCAGCAGCAGCAACCTTTTTAAACACTAATGTGAGGGTTCACAGAGGGCAAGGCCGAGAGGAAAAGACAACTATTGACAACCTGTGATTCTGCTTACACTGTGATCCTGTATAATCATGCGACCACACTGGAAAATTAGCATCCAGCGCTGCGTACGAGGACCACAGAGTCCTGTGCCATGGTGTGATTACTGCTTTCTTGACTTTCTTGTCACTCCGCAACAGTGGTGGAAAAAGGATTCAAATTCGAAACCTAAGAGGAAGTCGCATCATGATGTAAGATGTGCCTTTAGCAGTACATAATCTGAATGTAAAAAAAAACTCACTCTGATGAATGGTAACAGTCAGCCTGTTATTTTTTATAACATTATACTGTAAGTATGTTGAAGCAACTACAAGGAGATTTTAAGTGGTTATGAAACGGTTTCAGTTTTAATAATGACGCCTCTTTATGACCTACATAAGCAACGAGACCATCAGTGACATGACGGGCTGTTTCTCTATAGTTATTCTAAACGCCTGATTCCACACAAAATCAGACCAAATGGAAGATGTGTTTACATTTCCTAGCTTGGCAGGGAGTGATTTTCTTTTTATAGAATTTTATTTCTGATGTTATATTTTGTGGTTATGGCTGTATGGCTCTAACCATAGAACAAAACAAAACTCAAAAAGACAGTGAGTGAGCGCGGGCGAAATCATGAGTCAACCTCGGTCGCTCATTCAACAGATGGAGAGAATTGTGGGCATTGAAAGGATTCAAAACCTGATGCTACCAGATGGTTTGTTACACAGAATCATCTGAGAAGCTGTCATTTCAAATTGTTAGGAAAAGGGCAGAGACTTATAAAAAATAGCGAGCAGGTGATTAGATGAACCATCTGTCTATCAGTAGCCGTGTTTCTGTCAAAGAATTTGAAATTTCGATTTTGAAGATTCGCATGAGAAAAGCTTAATGGAAACATCAAAAAACAAGTTTTTATGCTTTCACTCAAGGTTGTTTTTGCCTTTTTTTGGAAAAAAAAGTGAATGGGCCAAACGGGAGATGGAAACACTTTTTGCAAATACGTGCTAAGGTATCAAACATTTAAGTAATCTGTGCTAATCTGTTTGATTAGCAAGCTATTTATGTGTATTTTGTCTCTCTTGCTTAGTCTGCTCTTCTACTGTTTTCTTTCTTGTAAAATGTCTTCTTCTACTGTTTACTGGCGGATTAGCCTCCAGCAATACATTACACTGCTTCTGACCAAAGTACATTTATGCAGCTTTGTTTTAGTCCGTAAATCGCATTTTATTTAATGCAACATTTCAAAATGTTGCTTAAAAATTTGCTTCAGCTGTAATGGAGACATGCAACTGTCACACATTAGACAGAGCAGAGAGCAAAAGCCTTCAGTGTCCTTCTTTTCTCTTCTTTCAATGCAGAAACACTCTTCAGTGCTAAGGTCATTGATGATTGGACCACTTATGCTAACAACTGGATAGGTTTGTAAATGTTTATTTTATCTATATATACATTGTGAGGCGTAGCTTCACTGCTCACCTGGGTGTAACCCCTTCATATCCTCACACCATGATTGAAACTGCTTCCCCTCTACCGCCTCGCCCTCACTGATATGACTAGACTCACTGCACAGTGGAGTGAAAGCCCTTTTACACAGCCACAAATACATACATGTCCTCATCACTATGCATCCTGCAGCTGCTGGGGTTTAAAAAAAAAGCTTTCAAAATGAGTTGCATCTTTCTTTTACTTGCTTAGAAACAAATGTACACACTAGCCAGATCAAGATCTTTACAACAGGAGGTGGTGATGATGATGAAAATGCACCAACATCTTCACAAGGGTCATCAAATTTCATACTACAACAGGTTCCTTGTAGTTGCTTTAAATGAATGTATTTTATCATTTCACACTTGTCATCAAGTTTTCCTCTTTGAAAGTCAGATGAGCTGTAACAGGAGTATGAGCCTTTGCTCAGTGTTTTCCTGACTAAAGCCCTTACCTGTGGGAATCTTGTAACCAGTCTCTCCGGGCTTCCTCAGGTTCCTCAGGATGTGGTCAGAGTGCATATTCACGAGCCAGCCGACCAACCACAGCACAGACCCTGGAGACAAACCAACCAAAAGCTGCTTTAACACGACAACTCATTGATGTTTGTGAAGAAATACTTTGAACATTTTTCCAAATACTTCAGCTCCACACTCAATTTTCTCATCGAACTCTCAGAAAGAGAACAAATGAGTGAATTAGCAAAATGTTGAACATTTTTATAAATGTTACAGCATGTATACACAGTATTCATTAGCACTGTGGCTGCTGTGAACTACATTAATTACAATAAACGTACTTACTGCATGAACATAGTGATAAATATGTTTTGTATTGTTCTTGCTTAATGTGTTAATAGCTTTGATATTTCTTGTTAATAACCCTTGTCTCTAATTATTGTTATTTATTGATGCGTTTTTCTATTTTTGTTGTACACTGCTGTACCACTGGATAGAGGAATATCTTATCTTATATAATCTGTTTGTGAACACGTGTATGTAACTCATGTAATTAATATGTGTAATAAATGTGTATCAACCTGGCTCCAGACATCCGTATTACCACCCACACTTCAGATTTTTTCAAAACAACTCAGTAATACTATAACAGGGTTTTCAGCCAATGCATTAACTAAAAACTGGGACATTATATGAAGGTTGATAAAAGAGCCACTAATATATAGATTACATATTTCCCAAACCTTTCATTGGGTATGCATAGGGCTGGGCAATATGAGAATATGTAAATCTTCAAAACAATTTGAAAATGACTATTATAAATTTTTTCTATATCATTTCTAGCCAGCTTCAGAACTGTGTTACAGCAATATTTACGTTATTTAAACATTTTCTAGAGGAATTTTGCTAATATTAAGTATAAAAATAGGCTTTACCATGAGTGTAATTAACATAGACTATTTATTTACATATACATATAGGCTATTATTAGCAAGATATGAAATGACCTGAATTGGGTCAATACTCTCACAGCCCTACATGTACATGAAAATATACCATTATTTGTCCTGTCAAATGGACATAAATTAGAAAATATATTATGCCTTGTTTCATTTTTAAGACCAACTTTTCACATTGCTTCTTTAAAACTGCCTGATGGAAGTCTCATTATAATGAATACTATTAATCTGAATCATTAAATATGTACTACTTATCTAAATCACCAGTATGAACTATTGAACTGAATCATTATCATGTGTTGTGTTCAGTGGAGATGCACTGAGCGAGGAGTGTGTCTGCTTTCATCCTGTTGGGAGTGAGAGAAGGTATGCACACTAATTAGATGAGTATGTGGAGTGTATTGTGCACAAGGACACCAGCTAAGAGGACGTTCTTTGTACCTGCGAAAGCACCCAGAATCCTTTGAATTAGATATTACTGTCATGTAAATTTTATGACGTTCTGCCCTCTGAGCATCACTGATCGTCTGCATGAAGTGTAGCTCCTTCTTGCAAAAATAAAGCGCTCATAACTTGAACTTGATCTCGTCCTGAGTCTGGCATAAATTTTCTTGAATGTTTTTCCATATTGTGTTACACTTGTCATGATCTGCTGCAGATGCAGAGTTTGACAGGAACTGTAAGAGGAGCGGAGGGACATTTAATCTGGAAAAACATATATTCTAAATTGACAGTTTCCTGCGTTAGCTTGAACAGCTACAGGAGCCAAGAAAAACTGCTGAGCACTTTGAGGTTTAGAAAGCACAAGAAGCACCTGCAGGGGAGTAAAAGTCAAAAGGGGAAAATGACAAGACTGACAAAGGTGTTTGAATGACAGCTGTGTGTTTAAGCAAAGTCTTGCTGATTTTTATTTGATTTCAAACGGAAAAAGAGAAGACTTGGAGGGGAAAGAGGGAAAACTGGGAGAGAAGGCCACAGGTTGGGCTCCTGCTGTTATCCTGTCCACACATACATTTTTAAAAACCAAAACTTTTCTAGCCTCTTGTCTACAAAAACTGAACTTTTCTACAACTCTGTCCACTGTCAATGTTGACTAATTTTAACGGGAAACAGAGTTTTTGGTTTGTAGCATAAGAATGTGCTCCTGGTTCTCCTTTGTGAGGTAACACTTGGAAAACATAGTCAAAACTGTTCTGGTTCTAACCGTGCTAACAAGACTTATTTACATGCTTACACAAAATATTAGTTATCAGGATCAGTTAGTATAAGTTATTCTGCCACTAAGTAGAGCATCAGAGGCGTAAGGGGAAAAAAACAAATTTAAAAAAATTTAGAAAATATAATACATAAAGTTTTATATTTATAAAACTTTCCTTCAAACCGAGAAAACCTATTTCAAAATATGTGACATCATCACAATGTGAAGTTAATGGGACCAAACTAGCTTTGTCAGCGTAGTGCAGGGGTCGGCAACCTAAGACACACGTGCTCTTATTGTTGCATAATCAGAGGCAGTAAGCAATACCCTCTCAGCAGCATTTAAATTAACATGTTAAACAAGGCACCGGTGATGTGTGCACTTTATTTTTTAAAAATGTTGTTTCAAGTCAAGTGTTAAGCGCAAATTTGAGACAAAGCATTAGAAACCTTCAAAGATCAGACCAGAAGGCAGAATCCACCAACATGCTGTGTCCAGGTATAGGAAACAAGCCAACACCCTCAAAGTCTTTGTCACCACTAAAATGCAGACATGCAGCTATGGCTTTGCTCATTGCATTGCTAAATGTGGAAAGCCGTTCATGGATGGCAAATATATTATGGAGTCTTTTCTCAGTTACTCTGCTTGAAGGCTTACCAAACAAAGAAACTATCATGTCAACAATAAAGGACATTCCCATGTCAGCTAGAAGTGTTCAGTGACACATCGATGAAATGGCATAAACATAGACTGGAAATAGTCAAATCAAACACACATACTTCAAAATTGTACTTAAGCTCAGTACTTGAATAAATGTTCTTAATTACATGGCACCACTGGAGTTTACACACCACTCTTATTAAACCTTGTACACTGCCAATATGTCACAAATGATCAACCCTCCTAAAGTCTTTGAGGTCAACATGATCCCAATAAATGTTAATTGTCCCGAAATAAATGGTATTCTGCCTGTGACGAGGGCCTGACACTTATATGAGACTGAGAATCTTAGTGATGATCCTCCTATTGTCTCCCAGCAACCAGCAGACATGTTGTCTTGCAAACATTGGAAAGTTACGACCCCCCTCCCCACTTGAACGACAGGGTAGACTTGTAATGTTATCGAAATGGTTCCAGGCACCACCAAATATGCTGTCAGCCATGTCCAAGATCAAATGAGCATTTTAGCTCTTCATAACAACAAACAACATACATGTTCTTGTGATTTGCATATTTTTTGATAATCTCAAAATAGGAATTCAGGATGTATAGAGGGGGGGCTATTTAGGTAGTCAACAAGAGTGAAACAAAGTACCCGAAACATAAACATGGATTTAGGATTTTGATTATAATAATTTTCTTGAAGTTTAAATTGCTGGGCTCATATTGGCCCCATGAATAAAACATGCTAGTACATTTGAGGAGGGTAAATAAACAGATAATGATAATACTAAAATTCAAATAAAAAATACACAGAACACTAACCTGCAATGAAGCGTGGATGTGTGACCCAATATGCAGGGTATTCAGCATAGTGGCTCAGGTACCTTATTTGCATGTAGCCATTATAGATGCAGAACACAGTGGCCAGGAGAAAAGAGACGAAAGGTGTGCCTTTACCTCCTCGGATTAAAAATGGATAAATAAGGGATCTGCAATAGAACAAAATTATTATTAACACAAATTGGGTTATTTTCAAGGCACACTTATATTTAAAATACTGACATGGATGAGTTAGCTAGTACTAACACAGATACTATACAAAATGTACTGGTTTCTTCCTCTGCCCATTAGCTCAATACACAGCCTATACAGACATTACTTTTTATTTGAGGGAAAGAGCAGGAGCCATCTAAATAAACCATTAACTATAGTTTTTATTCTGGAGAAACAAGCTAAATATTCGCAAACACTCTGGTCTTGATATCAGTAACTGCTGTAGCTACCTACCTCTGAACATAGTGGCAGAAATACATGGCAATGAGCATCTGGTTGGGAAGCAGTGAGGTTTTCGCAGAGGTTGTCCAAACTACCAGACACAGAGGTACCAGGAACGCAGGCAGCTCCTGAACGAACCAGGCAAGCCTGACATTAACTGGAAACCCGTATCTGCTGGTAGCATATCGTCCGTAAGGGACGTTTTCGAAAAGCAATGTAACAAAAGTGCCGGCTGCCATGAAAAGCATTAGGTAACCCATGCAGTCCAAGATGTACAGCTCCTCTTCTTCCGAGGAGAAGAGTCTGGAGAGGAGGGCGTCCATCACGGCGGAAGGGCTAATGTTACGGAACTACAACTAGAAACAATGTAAGTCTAACTTATATTTGCAACTATTTGGAAAAAATGCTGCATCACTAGCTGATACTGTAGAATGAACTGAAGTGAGTTGCATACATTGCACACACGCGACTGACTAGTTTTCCACCCAGGACCAATCACAGTCGCCGAATGGATATGGGTCCGGTCTTATCAGCCAATCAGAATGCTTTCTTTTGCACCGAGGTTATTCAACGTCATGTGGTGTCTGATGTCACTCATGAATATTAATAAATTGATTTTCATATATCACCTGCTTTAAATAATAAACATATTTCATTGTTATATGTTATGACACCTTGTGCATGTTAACCATATTAAATACGAATACATATTAAATTGGAAAAATGTACACTTGTATGTTACTTTATGTGATAATCAAGGTGGAATAAAGGGAAGACAATATTACAAAATAAGAAAAAGTGAGCCTTGTTAAAATAATGTGCGTAAACAGTGTAATATTTTTGTATCAAATTAAAGCAGTTTAAATAACAATAATACATCACATATCGCGCCAATTACCCCGTTTAAGTTTTACTTTATTTCAGGCAGATTTTGTGGCCACCTCGAGAGGTCCTGATTCACGTGCGTCAGAGGCAACACGTTTCGATGATACACAGCATAGCAGTTTCATCTTGAAACCCTCACTACGTTTATATTTTATCCCAGTTGCAGGCTACATTTCTTTGAACTGACCCGCCAGGCTGCTCCGCAGACTTTTCTCCAGAGTTGTCTGTTATTCCAACATGGGGAAGAGAAGCAGGCAGCGGCAGAAAAACCAGCCTACAGGCAGGGACGACAGAGACAACGCTGTAAGATACACACTTCTGCTGCAGCAACTCTTGCTAATGTTACGTGTTAAATGTTCAGCCAGGCTACATTTGCTTTATTTAACAAAGGCGAAGGGGGCTGGCACGAACACTGCTGTATTTTCCAGAGGTTATCTTTATGAAACGTGTGCAGTCATGCTACTGTGACGCTGCCAAACAGCTGCAACACCAGGGAACTTCACTGTTAGCTTTATTTTTTACAGTCTATGGTTAGCTTCCGTTAACTCGGCTGTTTCCAAACCGTGTGATCATCATTTATCCCGATAGTTTAGATGAGTACCCTTTGGCTTTGCTTGGAGGGCTTCAATAGACCTCGCTCATAACTTTTGGGTGACATGGATATTTCTTAAAGCTCTTACAAGCCTAACAATCGTCAGTCAAAAAAACGTGTTTAAAAATTAAAAATGTGATTAAAATAGGTACCTATTAAGTAGTTTGTGAATTACTGCATGCCGAATAGATAATTACAGCATACTAATATGTTGCAGGTCTTATGACATATTCAAGTTAGTCGCTCTTAAGCTTTTTTGAATGATTTATTTTTTAATGTAACTCTCATACAAAATATTGCTTCTCCTTTTAATAGTTGCTTTTCCGTTTATGACTGTACTCACAGGCTCTCTTAGTCGATGGTCATTTATTAAAATACTTTTTCATGCTGAATGACACATTCTCAAAAATGATGAATGAATTATGAGCACATATCTGGTAAACACAATATTTAAAGTAAAGATTAAAAACTCTTTGCGGCGAGACTCGGTTTTACAGATCTGTCAATTAAATTAATTAGTAGACAATATTGTATTTATATTATACAACTAATAATTTTCTTTGGGACAGCCCTACAGTTATTAAATATTCAGTGTAGGATATAATCCATGCTATCTGTCCAGGGCTGGGGAGCTGGCTATGCTGACATTGTCAAGGAGAACAAGCTGTTTGAACACTACTACCAAGAGCAAGGCCTGGTACCTGGGGGAGAGTTTGAACAGTTTATGGATGCAATGAGAGAACCGCTGCCAGCGACCATCCGCATCACTGGATACAAGAGGTGAGTAGATTTATAACCCAGATACAGACACATTGTCTTGTTAGTAAAAAAATGTCATGCTCAAAACCTACAAGATGCTCCTGTGCCTTTTCTTTCTGCCAAGTTGAACTCTTTTTTTTGTGTGTTGTACATTTGTCACCTTTGAAGTCTCATTTTTAGGACACACAAATAAAATATTGCCAAATTCTTCCTCACATAAGCACAGATATAGTCCTTATTTCAAGATTAATTCCAGGCGTTAAGCTGCAGGAAACAGCTGGACCTTGTTATTTAGCTGTTATTGATAAAATGTATAAACTTATATAGTGATAGATGACAAACAGTAAGGCACAAATGTAATTTTGTGCAAGTAGTTGTTGTTACTTCTCCCACTTTACGCCTGTTTTCTCCTCCTTTCTGTCTTACTGCAGCCATGCCAAAGAAATCCTCCACTGTCTGAAGGACAAATATTTTAAGGATATTCTGGATGTGGAGATCGATGGCCAGAAGATTGAAGCTCCGCAGCCTCTGAGCTGGTAGGATCTCATGGCTCACCCAAAGCTAAAAGAACACACTGATTCAAACCAGGAGCTCAGCTCAGCATGTCTTTCCTCTCCAGGTATCCTGATGAGCAGGCGTGGCACACCAACATGAGCAGGAAGATCATCAGGAAGTCTCCCCTGCTGGAGAAATTCCACCAGTTTCTGGTCAGCGAGACTGAGTCGGTGAGCTAGCATGAACTGAAAATCTATCATAAATGCCCACGGTTCTATTTAAGGCCCTGTTAAAGGGAATAAAAGGAAAACTAAATGTCAGAGAAATGGAGAGACGAGCATCTTTTCTGTGCCTTTCCAGGGTAACATCAGCCGACAGGAAGCCGTCAGTATGATCCCTCCTCTCCTCCTGAAGATTGAGTCACATCACAAGGTAAGAGCACTGCCCTCTCTGAAGGTTAGAAATAGTATGTCTGTCAACGCTTAATGCATTTTCTTCTTTCTCTCTCTCTCCTGCTCCCCATAGAAAAACACTTTCACTGACCCTGGCTTGAAAACAGCTTATGTTGTTTTGTAGTTTAGAGGATTTTATATTGTTTTTGTCAAGATTTTATCGATACCAAAGCCATTATGGATTCTGTCTGATTTTTTATCGATTCCCTTATTTATTCCTAATCAATGTTCTGTATGGAAAAGAAGCAGACCTGTTTTATTAACTCTGAGTCTGAACACAGTTCAGCACAGATGAAATTACTTTTACAGCATCCTTTTTTATTTAGGTTTTCTTAGTCAAAGTAAAAATCTGCCTGTGTGGCATTGTTACAGGATATTTAACCCTTTAGTGTACTGTGACTCTGACCATGGCAGTCTACATGTCTAAGTATCCTTGGGCAGGATACTGAACCCAAAGTTGCATCCGATGCTGCAGGAACACACATATTGAATGAATGGCGGGGCGCTCCCCTAATATAGTGGTAGGTGAAACACTGATTCCTGGAATTTGAGCCCATGTTGTAAAAAAAAAAAAGGTGTTTTAACATATTGCAGGTGTTTTCATTCTTTTTTCAAATTATCATTAGACACAAGAAGCCCAGTTGTCTTTTTTTTCTGTGTGAAATGAAGACACGCTTTGGACCTTTCAGTCCTCTCTGCCATGACTTCTTCATGTTGCAAGTCTCAGGCACTGAGTGGGAAGTTTGACGTCATAGTTTTGCAGTGCACAACTGTCAACTTGTCTCAATTTGGAACCGGTTCTAGATTCCAGGGATACACAATTTATATCGGGCTGATAATGAGAAATTAAGTTATCATTTATTGCTTTAAATTTTAGCCAATAAAGTATGGGCCAATAATGGATGGCCAAATTACTTCCATTGACCTAACAAGTGCAGCATCTGCAACACACTCTGATACAGCAGGTGGCAACGGCTAGCCAGCTACATAGACGTGTGATTTGACAGATTACGTAAAAGCATTACATTTGAACTGTCATGCAAAATGCTCAATAATAGCCAAAGTATGTTTTTCAGCATTGTGCATTCCTACTTGACTTCCATTCCGAGACATGCTTGTGTTTGTGTGCAGATCCTGGACATGTGTGCGGCTCCAGGGTCAAAGACAGCGCAGCTGATCGAGATGCTCCACTCTGACATGGATGTGCCTTTTCCAGGTAAGACACACACATTTAAAAGTAATACGATGCTGTACTGATTTCGTCTTGTTTGACTGAATACAAAATCCTGATTGTAAATTTGAATATGAACCAGTACATAGTAACACTTTACCTCAACCTTTATCCACATTTCTAACCTCCAGAGGGTTTTGTCATCGCCAACGACGTGGACAACAAGCGCTGCTACCTGCTGGTGCACCAAGCCAAGCGCCTCAACAGTCCCTGCATCATGGTGGTGAACCACGACGCGTCCTGCATCCCCACACTCCGGATCGACTCCGACGGCAAGAAGGACATCCTCTTCTACGACCGCATCCTGTGCGACGTGCCCTGCAGGTCAGCAAAGGGCTGCAGGACTCTAATGTCCTTACATTCATCTGGCTTGTGTCTGCATCACTGACACACACCACAGAGAGTTAGGCCGTAGAGGAAGTGGATAAAGAAAGAAATCTGGTTGATAAGTTGTGCTGTATGTGTGGGTTTTTGGCTGGAGAAGAGACTTCATATGACAGATGGAGTTGAGGATTCACCCTATCCGTCAAACTCAGGGTGTTTACAGGTTAATGTTTTGTTTCAGCACAGGGTTAATGGTAAAGCATCCTTTCTCTTATACTCTAGTGTCATTTTATGGCCAAAACAGAACTGCATTTGTTTGCAAATGCTGCCCGAGTTTGGCCAGCTGTGGTGCTGAAGCCAGCAGCCGCAGCCAAACACAACAGAGGGAGAGGGAGGAGAGGGAACGCAGTAATGAAGACAGAAAGGCAGGCAGCAGTGTTGTGAACAGTCAGCTAAAGCCCGCCGTTTAGACACTTTGTGCTTGGCAGACATTTTTGCCCTGTGAGAAGTGTCTGAGATCTCTGGTGGTTTCGGCGCCTCGGGCCAAACTGTGGATGTGTCTGACTGATGCCGCTGTCTGCTCTGTGTTCTGCAGCGGGGATGGCACCATGAGGAAGAACATAGACGTGTGGAAGAAGTGGACGACCAGCAACAGCCTGCACCTCCACGGGTGAGCGGGGAGAGAGCACGTTTGTGCTTTCGCGAAAACATCGTGAATTCACGCACTTCTGTGGTCGACCAAATTGACTAAAGGACGAGGGAATGGAGAGTGTTCTTTTGCTGCTAATTAAAAAAGTTGGCAGTATTACAGTGTGTGTGCGTGTGTTCACCAGGCTCCAGCTGCGTATCGCAGTGCGAGGTGTTGAACAGCTGGCTGTAGGAGGGAGGATGGTCTACTCCACCTGTTCACTCAACCCTATAGAGGACGAGGCTGTCATCGCTGCACTGCTGGAGAAGAGCGAAGGTAGCAAACACACACACACACCGGACACGCACACACACACAGGGCTGCACAACCTAAGCAAAATGTATTTGTTTTTTTATTTAAGCTAAAGTTCTATTTCCAGTTGTTTCTCTTAACTTGCTGACCACAGTAAGCACAAGTCAGAAGTCTCTGATTGGTTCACTCAGTCGGCTTTAAGCTGCTCAAAGGTGGAACAACACGTCCACATGTATGAGAAGTTCATGTGACTCAACCACATCCAGTGCAGAGAAAAGAGCTTTGTCACAAAGTTACCTACGATGTTAAAGAGAAACTTCTCTATTTTTATACATATATGCATACATTCATACAGCTGGAGCCATTACTTTGTGGTGTATTTCATCCGTCACCAATTCCCACAGGGAATTTCTTCAAATTTGGCCACTTGGATTCAAGGATGGACTTATTTGATTTTGGCGAAGGTCAAAGGTCAAGGTCACTGCGACCACATTGTTAGCCATAACTGAAGAATTCATACACTAATTAGGCCAAAATTTCACACAAATGTCTAGGGTAAAATGGTTTTGATGAGGCCAAACTTCTCTGAGACATCCTAACGTTTCCTGGCACAACGTCTTTCAACACAACACGGGAACAGAAGGAGACAGATTTGGTTAGATACTGAAGTGTTGACCCTGATCTTCAGTGTCCATGTTAAAACTGTGTGTGTGATTAAATAGTCCAAAATGACGTCCAAAAAATCCTGTTCATCCACTTAAAGTGCTTGTCTTTGCAAGTGTCTGAGAGCGTTAATGGAAATGACCCGACAGAGAAATAAAATGTTTCTCTTTACCTTTAGCTTGACCCGGTCTGTTCGTTATTGTGTCGAAATAAATCTAACTCAGGGAGAAGCCTTGTTCTAAACTCTGAGCATGTAGCTTTTTTCACATGGTGGAAATCAGCCAAATATTCATCAAATCTTTCACATATCCGGCACTCCATCTCACACTCCCTCACTCAAGCTTCCACCGCTTCCAAGTTGCCGTTTTCCACTATCAACCATCTAAAACCCAACAATATTCATGTTATTCTCAAATAAGATATTATTTGAAAAGTGGTCCAACTGAGCCGACAGGACTGACATATGAGATGGTAATAAAACAAGCATTCCCCCGCAAATGTACGAGCATCCACATCAGATCTATTTTAAAATCCTGTGCACAGTGATATTGTAACTAAAACCAAATGAGTTTCCAATGTGACTCTGTTCTGGATTAAGTAATCCCGTGTTGGCACATGTTTGATTGCCCACATCATGCTGCTAAAGACTTCTGTGGAAGAAAGTCTGACGTTGTTCCAGCTGGTGGACTCCAACGCCATATGTCAAATAGTGGAACTGGTCAGTTAATACAGATCAGAGTTGGAGCACATCAGGTCAATAGCTGTAGAGCCAACAACACAATATCATTCAGTCTTAAGCTGCTAAATGTATCCATATATAATGTATGATGGGTTATATTTAGACATAAATTTCAGTCTTTTTCTGCCAAGTTGTAATGTCTTTCCCATCCCAACTGCCAGGAGCGTTGGAGCTGGCTGACGGCTCAGCTGATCTGCCAGGGCTGAAGTGGATGCCTGGGGTCACTTCCTGGAAGGTACTGGAAAGTTTTGCCTTTGGCGGTCATTACGACAAACCGACCGTTACAACCATAAAAGAAAACCGTGTTTAAGTCGTGGAAGTGCTTCAAACAGAATGTTTTAGGTCCGTGTTCTGACTATGGATTACTGTGATTGGCTCACACACTTCTAACAGTTGTTGTCTCTTTAGCTGATGACCAAAGAGGGCCAGTGGTACTCCGACTGGTCCGAGGTGCCGAACAATCGTCACACACAGATCCGCCCCACCATGTTCCCGCCTAACGACCCAGAGAAACTCGCAAGCATGCATCTGGAGAGATGGTACGTACACACATTCAAGGTTTGTGCTGTGATAATGAGAAGGACTCTGGGTGTGTTCGAGTGCCAATACTACCATAACGTTTACTGAAACACCAGGACATCCTGGTGGCTCACTTGTAGAGCGATACCACTGAAGCTAAAGGTCCCTTTACTGCATGTCTTCCCTTCTATTCTCTCTGTCACATCTAATAAAGCTGAACATGTCAATAAAATAATCTTAATTAATATACTGTATAACTAAATACCAGCAAAAATACCACAATCCTCTTCATGTAGGTGCAGTGTTGTGACAAAGTAGTATGTCACAATCAGTGTTTCCCCATTATTAGAGGAACCCCCACCTGGTCAAAAAGTAGGTATTTTAAATGACATTGAAGGGGTATTAAGGGGGGA
This sequence comes from Serranus cabrilla, assembly GCA_903364295.1. NCBI lineage: Eukaryota > Metazoa > Chordata > Actinopteri > Perciformes > Serranidae > Serranus > Serranus cabrilla. The sequence goes on along the minus strand of CAFUXE010000162.1, from coordinate 228,060 downwards.
TAGCAGGTCAGCAGTAGATGCCACATAGAATTGATGAACATCATGTGAAAGCTGAGAACCTGCAGATGAGCTCACCACTGTCATGCTGTTCTAGTGCAGTAAGTGCTATAAATGTAAAGAAAAGTATATGATCTGGATTCAGCTTATTTTAGATTTTTCAGTCCCTACATGAAGGCCTTTCCCTTAACTCTAACCCACAAACCTTTTAAGTCCATGTATGGCTCAGTTCTACTAGCTCAGGCTAAGGTTTTATAGCCAAAACAAATAGGAGCACAGAGAGCAGGAAGTCTTGTTTCATGCTCCTTTGAGTGCCAATATAATCAGAGCATATTCTTTTGGTGAGTTCAGTAACAAGGGGGTGATTATAAATAATGTATCCATCGCATAAAAAATATCCCAAAGTGGATTTTTGTAAGTATATAGATATGGAGGAGCAATTCAAAACTAAGCCTTTCTCTTAATTTAGCTAATATTTCTCCTCCGTTTATCCTCCTGACAGTATTTTGTTCTAATGGAAGCAGAGAAACACAAGCACACACACTCTTAGTCATTTCTGTTTACAGTGGTTCCAAATTCATTAGCTGAGTAATATGTCTGATTTATTTTCTTGGCACAGCTTTGCACTCACATTCACACACGGATGCACATGCATGTACACACCTGCACTCACACTTAACGGTGGATGATGTCATTTCGGCTCTGCAGCTTTTCCTTTAATGCTCAGACGGTTACGCTTCCGGCCACAAGAGGGAGCTATTGCCACATGTGTGGCAGCATGATTTTATTTAACACTGAAAAAAAAGTCCTTGTTTATGTTCTCAGTAGGTGGCACCATAAAACTCCATGATTTCTGTCTTGTGTGTGTGTTTTAATGTCAGTATGAGGATTCTGCCACATCACCAGAACACTGGAGGTTTCTTTGTGGCCGTGCTGGTGAAGAAAGCCCCGATGCCTTGGAACAAAAGATTTCCCAAGGTACTTCCTCACAAACACACGCACACTTAATGGATGATTAGATTGTCAGTCTTACTTGAGGAAGGAAATAGAGCAGAATTCCCCCATGTGTGGGGAAGCAGCAGCAGCAGAAGCCCCCCTGCTGCATCACTCACCTGTTACTAACCACAGCTGGGGCTTCTGCTTTGTGTGCTCATCTCCCTCTCTGCCGTCTCCAGCTGAGGAAGGACGTCTCGTCCGGCTCAGCGGTGCAGAGCGAAGGCTCCCCCGCAACCTCGACCCCCGCGGACACTCCCCGCCTCCCCGAGAGTGCTGTGGAGGAGGGGGAGGGGGGAGGTCCAGAGGGAAAGGCAGAAGAAGAGGCACCCAAAGGAGCTCCCTTGGCCCAGGAGACCACTGCTAAACAGGATGGAGTGTGTGGGTGAGTCATGTTGGTGTGGTTATCTAATAAACAAAAGAAAGGTCCTGAGCCATGATAATAAAAAGGCTACAGTGCTGTGAATGAGACATCGCTCGTTTGAATTACAAAACCATCACTGCTCTGGATGAAATCTGCACCTTTTAAACCATTTCCTGAATAATTTGCCGCTCATTTAATCAGCATAAGCACATAGGAAAAGTTTTTCCTCCATTAAAGCTTATCCACAGCACTAGTTAATTGGTGATTTGTAATTTAAATAAGCATAAGTAAATTTACTGAGTTATAAATGAAAGTCTGTGCCCTCTGTGTTTCTCAGGCCTCCAGCCTCTAAGAAGATGAGACTGTTTGGTTATAAAGAAGACCCGTTTGTGTTCCTCACTGAAGAAGACCCCGTCTTCACCACCATACAGTAGGTGTCTCTGTTCGGGCATGGCAATTAATCTAATTGTACTGGGCTGGTGGGCTTTAAGAGGTTAATGTTCAAACTGATAAATAAATAAATATACAGTCTGTGATTTGAATTTGTTGAATATTGTTATAAAACTGTTGAATATATGTTCAGGAGTCTTCAGTAGGTTGCAGCAGTGCACTACAACATGTTTGATCTCTGGTATAACTTATTATAATTTATAATTTTTTTATATTGAATATATGTTTAGTTGCAAATGCTATAACACATTTTTTTATAATAGTATAACTGGATAAATGCATATTTCTTTGATTTATCTATTTTTAAACATTTAAGATTTTTAGCAAGTTTTTTAACTTGATCACTTGCATTGAAGTTCAAGAAAATCGACAGATCACAAGACCATTTATTCAGTGTTGAAACACATTGACTGATAATGTTTAACAATGATCTCAATATTGACCCATATAGTCGTGATTATGATTTCTGCTCTAACTTTCAGTATTTTGATGTAGTGAAACAATTAATTTTTGTCTGTTTTCTATAGATCTTTCTATGATCTGTCACCCAACTTCCCCAAACTCAACGTTCTGACCAGAACCCACGAGGGCAAGAAGAGACACTTGTACATGGTGTCCAAGGAGCTCCGCAACGTGCTGCTCAATAACAGCGAGCGCATGAAGGTGTGTGTCTGTGTTGGAACGGCGTTTAGATCGGGACTATTCAGCTACATTGTTCAGGAGGGCATTTTTTTCCCAGCAAACTAGTGTTAATAAGACTTCTTTAAGCTATTTCTCTTTCATTTTCAACTGACTTTTTCACTCATTGTAAACAGCCAAACATCAGCTAACCTGCACCTCGTCTATTCAACATTCCTCAGTTTTCTTTTCCCTCACTTATCAGAAAAGCACAGACAGGCCGAGCCTACACACCTACAGGCTACTAATGAGAGTGATTGCACCTCTTTGATTAGACAATGGCAGAGACTCCTGCTACAACAGCGGCATGCTAACGAGGGCTCCAGTCATCAATAATGCACGTTGTGATTGGCTGTTACTGACAGCACAGGATGCTCTGCTGCTTCCAAGGATTTTTTTTAATGGCAAAATATCCGTTATATACATCTAATTTTTAATTCTTCAAGTTTGAATGTTGTCATAAACAGAACTGGCCTGTGGGCCGCCAGTTGAACAGGCCTGTTTTATATCATGGCACGTATTGAAAGCCAGGTTGGATGATCATGACGGAGCATTTCCTTAAAGGGAAATACGATAAAAATAGAGGCAACAAATCAATAATCAATTCTCTCCTGGAGGCAACGCATTTAATATTGATCCCACTAAACAGTGTAGTCAAACTGCATTATGTTTATTATGGCGGGGCGCGGGCAGTTTTTGGATACAGACATATTGGCTTTACTTTGGTACATTAGTTTATTTTTATAGTGTGTGTTAGTGTGTGTGTGTGTGTGTCAGCCTAACAGATGGGACCCTCTCCTATCCCAAATCCCTCCGGTCCTCCACCCTGTAGCACCTGCACAGGTGGCTCTGCGTGTGTGTGTGTCTCAGTCTCTTTGTTCTCCTCATTGTGTTTGATGCTTCTCACTTATTAGTCACTTTTTATTGGGCTAAATCACAGTGAGTTGCACATTATTACAAATTTGGGATGTGGTGACTAAAAAACAAGAACGTGCTTTCGTCCCTTCTCCTAATATCTCAAGTTTCACCAAAAAAAATCAATGAAATAGTTATTTTTAGATGCTAAGAGTTTCATATTAAAGGGATTTTTGGGAGTGGAGATTTTTTTTGAAGTGGGTAAGTATGAGGTACTTATCCATAGTCATTGATTGCCTACAGTAGATGGCCTCCAGTTTGTAGAAACATACTCTATTAATCTGTGAGGGGGATTTATGGAGAAAGGCAGGAGAACTGACTGACAAGCTAAGCAACATCCACAATGGGGCTGCAGCAAAACATATTTAGCCACCTAAAAAAATAGAAAATCACCATCAGTGTAAGTGTACACTCTTGTATATTTACAATATTTTCGCTCCTTTACGTGCCGTCCAAAGCTTTCATTTCCGACGGGGAAATGAAGCTGTTATATTCATTTATGCTCCCTTCAAAGCCACCAGACTCCATTGACTGTACAAAACAGTAATTTTACCTCACTGAACACAGAAGCTGCTGGTCTGCCGCTGCCACAGCTGGTGTGTTTGTGTTATTGTGTGACTTTGGGTTTAGTTGGATTCCCAGCAGTTGCACAATAACACAGCGTGCACTAACTAGACCAGCATCTGCTGTATTCTGCAAGTTAAAATGACTGTTTTTGTCAGTGGAGTCTGGTGGCTTTAAAGAGAGCAGAGATGGATAGAACTGCTTTTCTGTCTGAAAATGGCTTCTGCCAGCAAGATAAATCTTGGAAAATATTCTAAATAGTGTGCACTTAAACTGAAATAAAACAGTTTTAGGTGGTTAACATAGATTTGGCTGCTGCCCCTGCTCCCAGCAGTACATTGCTTAGTTTCTCTGTCAGTACTCCTGCTGGCTTTCCCAAACTGGGAGCGTGCCAGCCGCCATCTTCTGAAGATAAATACGCTGACTGTGAATAAGTACCTCATACAAAAAAAAAAAGAATCTGAATTATCCCTTTTAAGAGAATACATTTCTATTTCCTGTCTTAATATTCTCATATTCACTTATTCCGCAGTGTTAATTTTACATTCAACATGCATATTAATTTCCAAAGTGTTGAATTTTACTCACTGACAGGTTCCTCCCACTCGTGCCGGGACACCACCGGCCGGCTGCACTGTGTTTACCCACACTTTTCTAATATCTTGTTCAGTCGATGCCTCGAGCACAGCAGCCTGTTAAACATCAGTAATTACACAACACATGACAAGTCATACTACAAGACCACACGGAACATCATTAGTCCTTTATTTTGATTTAAATTAGCACTTGGTTGTGTTTTCAGGAGAGATATTAATTAGTGCAGTTAAAGTCAGAAGAATTGTGCATCATTGTGTTGTTTTTGTACAGAGCAAACGTGTCAGCTGGGTTTTCTTGTTGTTTTGTGTCTCAGGTCATTAACACAGGGGTGAAGGTGTGGTCCCGCAACAGTGATGGA
>CAFUXE010000162.1:208260-223032 GCA_903364295.1 Serranus cabrilla | reverse complement strand
AACATGAAATCATGTGTTTGGTTAAAAACAAGTTTTTATTAACAAGCAGCTCAGATAATGAACAAACACAAATATGTGGGAGATAGCAGGGTAAAGGGCTGTTGGCTGCTGCCTCAATTAAATCAATACATACAATCAAAACAGGGATACAACTAACTTTTCCTAAAAGAAACAACTAAATGGAAATAGAACTTTATGATCTTACTTTACTTAATGAAAACAAAAAGTGGTAAAAACAGCAAATATACAAAATCTATAAACAAAGGGAACTGCACAAACTGGTGTTTCATCTTTTGTTTGAAATGAAACTATTCTTTTCATTAACAGCTAAATGAGACCTCTGTTTATCCTTTACTTTGGAAATGTGAATTAAATTAAATGATCATGATCAAAACATACATTAAAAGTTCATAATGTGTCAATATACATTGATTCATTTTGGTTAAAATGAAGGAAATCTATTGTTCACAGTTAAATTAATAATAAGAATTCAGATGTGATGATAAAGGCTTCGATAATGTGGGAAATTGTGTTTTACGTACCTTGAAAGTGCTTGAATGTTACTTATAACAAGCTTTATGAACCATATCAGTGGAGTAAAACCTACTTATTACAGATCGACGTGTTCTTTGTTGAGCAGCGCCATATTAATCAAAGGTTTTCACTGTGAAAACATGACATTCTCTCAGAGTTTTTACACCTTAGCTGCACATAGTCATACAATTCCCAAAAGTCCTCTTTTTGTATGCTAATTAGCCTGATGATGTCAAGTGATGCAGGCAGTGATGCATGGTGATATGCATTGCTTTATTGTATAGCATATTCTCTGACTTTTATACCAGATTCCATTGTAAAAGCAGCTCCTTTATCTTGGAGGTAATAAAATAAATTAAAAATAGGTTTAAATAAAATAATTTACTTTATAGAGCAATTTTCATACAATGAAGGGTAATAGTATACAAAATCATACATTAAAACATTAAAAATGCAACACATTAAAAATGGGCAAAAAGACAAACATTGGGCATGAAAAAGAGTATAATAAATTATAAGTAAATGTGAATAAATCGACTATAAAATTAGAAAATATGTAAAATATGCCAAGAATCGTACTATTTAAAAGCCAAGTAAAATAAGTCGGTTTTCAGCCGTCATTAAAAAAAGTCCAGTGAACACAGCTGAGTAACAAGTGAGCCAGACGGCTGAGCTCACACTCCAAATAACCTCGCTCCGTGTAACTGTAAAGAATCTGGATTTATTATGTCGGCCTGCAGATCGTCAACCACATCTCCTCTCTGTCCTACAAGGGTATCTACACTCTTCAGCCGTACATTCGCTCCAGGATAATCAGAGTGAGCGTGGAGGACATCAAAGTGCTGCTGACCCAGGAGAACCCCTTCCTCAGCAAACTGGAGGAAGACGCTCACGCTCAGGCCAAGAAGATGGGTACGCACAGCAAAATATTTGCATTCCAAACTAATATTCCAGCATCAGTCATCACGTTAATTAATGTTACGACAGATTTTACTACCACTGGTTTCCCTCTGCTACTGAAACAAAAGATTTGGGAAGCAGCTTAGAGGTTGGAGTAGTGGTTCAGTGACTGGGGGGTTTCTGGCTTGGCATAAAATGAAAGGGAAAAGTGAATGAGTAATGCTCCGTCTTCCTCGGCAACTGGTGTTGAGCTGCCCTTGAGCAAGGCACTGACCCAAAAACACACAAGCAGCAAAGAAGGGCCTGACTGATATTGGATTTTTGAGACCAATAGCGTTTTAAAAGGGGGATAAATTCACTGTTTACCAATGTAGTGGATCTTATATTTAATGTTTTAGCTGGATTGAAACTAGACCTTTTCCATGTGGACGGTGCACAGATTTTACACTGATACAACAATTCAAGTCACAAGACTTTCTTAAACAAATAACTTGATGTGAGAATAAAAACAAATAGCAATGTGTGTTAATGTTAGTCAATTGCTGAACATTCAAATAAAGAATAAAATACAATAAAAAATAAATACAGAGCTGTATATTCAGTATCTGTCAATTAATGACAATTTAAATAAAGAATAAATAAAAATAAATATTTATAAACATCAGCACTGTATGTTCAATATAGGTCCATTAATGACCATTTAAATAAGGAATAAATTAAAAAATAGCTAAATAAACATCAGCACTGTAAGTTCAGTTTCAGTAAATTGCTGATCATTTAATCAGGAATAAATAGAAAATAAAGTACATGGCTAAAGAAACATCTGCACAGTATGTTCAGTGTTAATCAGTTGCTGATTATTTAAATACAAAATAAATAAGAAATAAATAAATAGTTAAATAATCATCAGTATAGCATGTTCAGTAGCAGTCAATTGTTCATATAATTAACCAACATATATCAATCTGCCTGTCTGAGCGGTTATTATTATTAGTTTATTTGTAGGGACGATGTACAAAGAAAAAAAACATAAATGTTTCCATTTGATGCATTGTTCCAGAGTTAGCTCAAAGCTAATTTACATCTGCCGTCCAGCAGCATAAATCTGTATTGTGTGTGTCCAGCAGGGGATCTTATAATAAATTGTTTTTTTTCTAATAATCTGTTGTTGATTTCTGGTTATTAATATATTATTCTCTCCACAGTAATGGGTAGCATTGTGTTGAAGTACGTTCCCAACCCAAAGTAAGTTATTTTTTACATTTATATCATTATTTTTGAAGTGATGTCCTAGTTTTTTGGGTCATGTCTGACACCTATTATGACCCTGTTTTTGTCAGTAACCCAGAGGAGCCTCAGTGTCCCATCCAGCTGTGTGGCTGGAGGGGAAAGACATCCATCCGAGCCTTCGTCCCCCGAAACGAGAGGTTTCATTACCTCCGAATGTTAGGCGTAGAGGTCTTCAGAGACAAACAGGGCCTTGGGCAGAAAGGGAGGGATGGAGAAAAAGGAAAGAAGGAACAGGTAGAGAATGAGGCGGGAAAGGATGCAGAGGAGGAAGGAGCAGCTGAGAATGAGATGGAGCTGGACTTGGAGAACAGTGAAAAAAACCGATCAGCAGAAACAAAGAAGCAACCAGGGGACTAGCAGCTGAATTAGAGGGGACGGCAAAGAAAAAGGACTGACTGAAGACGTATTAGAGCTCTAAGAGCTGTTGACCAGGGGACGGTGATGTACTTCTGCAGGTTTCTCTGTTCACCACACTGCCGCTGCAGAAGGATTCCCTCCCACAGATGGACTCCCTTGGGATGTAAAATGTTTGGATCCCCTGCAGGAGTCAGCTTTTTAGTTAAATGGCTTGTTTTATTTTATTGATCTGTTTTTTTATATTTTAACAGACTAATTCCACTGACCAGGTGGCTTCGATTTTTCTTTCCGTTGCTCATGTTTAGAGAGGTTTATATTAACTGCCATTTCATTTTCTACACCTGTAAGTAAGCAGAAATATAAAGTTGATTAAAGCGTTGAAGGTTAACTGTGTCACCACCTCTTCACATTATTTCACTTTATGCTCATTCTTTGCCTACTGAAGTAGATGTGCATTAGGGGGGGTTGATTACTTCTGCAGATTACAGGCTTAATAAAATGGCTATTAACTGCGGAGTTAAGTATGAACCCCTGAAATAGTGGTACATAAAGCAGGTAGAGCAGCACCTTGGGGAGTCTGAATGATGGGCAAAGGCTGCTTTTACTGGACATTTTTAACAAAGTTTCACTACATTAAAAAGTGAAAGCTGAGGGTGGGCAGAAAAATGTCATAATCCTTTATCATTTGTAAGAAATCGAAAACTAAACTTCTGCACCTCCTCTTGGCTCTGCTTTTAGGCTTTAGAAATCTAGCTTCTGATGTGAGACTGAGACAGCCAATCACAGCTCATTTCAGAGAGAGCAAGCGTTCCTATTGGCTGGTGAAAGTTGCTATATTAGCTTTGGCTACAACTACCTACACTGCAAAGAAACGTTTCACAGACAGTCTGACAATGAATGCAACAGTAAATGTCAATATCAGCTAAGTGTGATAGGGAAAGACAAAATGTTGCTCTTAGTTTTTCCTTCTGCCAAAAGCTAATGGCTGCAGCTAATTGAAGTTCATGTTTATGTATCAAGCTACAGCCCGAAAACTGCTTGACTACATTTTTACATTAATTTTTAAAATGTAAAATAAGGCAACTTATTTTCACGCGACTTCAGAGGGCATCGGTTTTCTAGCCATGTAGTGTAATTATTATGTCGCTAGGTGGCGGTAATTAGCTGTGAATTTACTTTTGACACTCTGGTACCAAGAGTTAGCTTAAAAGAAGCATCTGTCTACTGGAAAATAATGACGGACTGTGTTCACTCACTGCCCCGGACAACTTTTTGCAGGTTAGTAATTATATAAAACCTTTCTTAAACAGCATAAAACACACAGAAACGTATTTTAAATATGTGTAATGGCTTGACTGTTAATTTATGTTTAAGTAAATGTAATGGTATAGCGTTGGCTAGTTAGCCACTTAGCTAACCACTGACGCTGGTCAATGTTTTCAGTGTTTTGTGTAAATCAAGATGTGTCAGTGTTGTTGCTTTGTGAATTCAATGACTGAAAACCAGTTTGTAGTGCTTTATTTCAGGCTGATTTGGTTAGTTTCAATGATTTATTTACATAGTTAATTTCAACCAGCTTACACGTGTGTAAGACAGGGCTTGGTCTCAGGTAGACCAGGATGCCACTACATTTCCTGAGCGTCTTGTGTTTGCATGCTTATATCAACTCATGTCTGCTCCTACACAAATCTACACGCCACCATACTGCTCCCTCACTGCCCGAGAGAGCTAGAGATGGGGCAGGCAGAGACCAGTAATGTACGGCCTGTACTGAATGATGGTTACTTTGGGAAAACGAGTCACTCAGAAAACCTGAAGGGGACAGTTATTTGGAACAACCATGTAGAATTTGTCAGTCTTCTTGCTGATGGTCTTGTTTGCTCATGTGCAGTCATGTAGAGGCATTTGCATTGAATTTACTCTTTTTTTTGATCACCAGTTGCAGTTGCTATAAGTACAGCAGGTACTTAGTACTTAGTTTGAGCCATTGTAAATGTTTACATCAGTATCACAGCCTTGACTTACATGCTGATGTTTTAAGATTGTGATGCTTTTATGTTAGAGTACCATGTATTTAAAGAGGGAGGTCTTTAAGTGATGATCAGGATCTGAAAAACACAAATTTGAACTTCCAATTACAACCGCATGTTTGCCGCATCCTGTCAGCGGTTGCCACGGCAGCTTCATTGCACTGGGTAGATGGACGGACGGATGGACAGACAGACGTCTCTCCTCCTGTTTATTACCCAGTCCAGCTGCCATGACAACAGCCGTCATGACAACCAGCCCCCTCACCTCTCTCTGGTGACGGGAGGGAACAGAGGACAGAGAGACCACAGAGAGCATCCTGCACTCCTCCGCTCTCCTCATTTTCTTCTCCTAACTCGATCCTCACTTTTTTGCTTTTATCCTCTGTTGTCCCCTTGTTCCCTTCTCTTTTTTTTGTTGTTTTTAAAAGAAATTTGATCTGTGACCTCCAAAGTGCACGGCAGTGGGTAGTATTAGCATGCAGGAGAGCGGCTGTCATGTCAATTCCCTCGGCTGAGGATATGCCAGTGACAGCGCTGTTTGCAGAGGCAGAAGGGGACAAGTCTGGGGACAAGAGGAGTCAGTGTTTGGGTTACATGCTAGGATCGAGTGGAAGAGTAAACCCACTTGTGACCTGTTTTCTCAGCTTCTGTTGTTTACCAACTGTTTCCAATGAAAGCAAAGGGACACTTTGACCAAATTAGGCTGATTTCCAACCTCCATGACTGCTAATGCGATGGAAACAGATGGAAATGAAAGACTGAATTGAACAACAGCTCGGAGAGGGGTTTGAAAGGATGAACAAGATCAGGGAGATAGGGAAAAAAAGAGTTGAGATTTTGTAAAAAAGGTATTTCAGAGTGAAGGTTGTGCTAAAGCAGAGGGGGGGAGCTGCTTGTGGAGTCAGTCAAGGATGAACGAGGAGAGAAAAACGCTCAATTTTTTCAAGCTGAGTAGGCTAGAGGACGGCACATAAAAATGGAAGGAGTTGAAAATGATAAAAGCCTTGGGAGGATGAAGAGAGATGAGTGAATGGAGGGTTACAGGGAGGGTGGGGTGAATAAATTGAATTGGACAGATAGAGAAAGGTTTGGAGATAAGGCAAAAGTTGTTACTGAGTCATAGGCCTGTCTGTGTGCGTGGGAGTGTGTGTTTGAGTTAAGCCTGCGCGTGAATATGTGTGTATACTTCAGTTAAGCCTGTCTTTGTGTGTTTAAAGTGTGCGTGCTGGTTTGTCAGTATGAGTGATGTCTTCTGCCTTTTAGCCTGTACGTTTACTGCCAACCTACTAACACCAGTAATGACATCAACCGCGCACAGGGACACGTACATTAACTTTATGTCTTCTTTCTCCTTCATCCTCTCTCACACTCTCCTCTCCTCTCTTCCTGTCTTTAACTCTCTATTTGAATTTCAACCAAGTCCTTGTCTCTTAGTCTATTCATACCACTCACTTCCTCTTTCCATTTTGATTATCTGTCTCCCTGGAAGAGCTTTCTGAAAGCACTCATGGCCTCCCAAAGCTCAGATTCTAAAATGTTCTCAAACTGTCATCTCGATTTAAGTCTCCGCTTTTAGTTCGCCCGCAATACACCATTTTTATTGGAGCACTATTGTTCCTCTACCCTCCATGTTTGTATGATATATTGAGGTATTTTTCCAGGCTTGAGAGACCTAGTATCAGATTATAAAGTGTAAATGAAACATAAAAGTATTATTTCCCTGAAATGTGTTAGCTGGGAATTGCAGCACTACATAATATTTTTTATAGTACAATGGATCAAAAGACTATATGTTATGTGAAGGTTTAAGCAATAAAGTATAGCAATATCACATTATATGTGCTAATTTAACTTCTGGATCGTTTGTGCAGTCCATGTTTACATGTACCAAGCAGCCAATTTACCAAGGGACAATAACCTCAGCAGGCTGGTTGCAAAAAGATGTCAGATTCTATAGAAGGCTATTAGAAAATGGCTCTACTTCTTATTTGATTTATTACCTCAGTAGACATTGTACACATAACTTCATGGTCTCCCTCATGTTCATTTTGTAATGAAATGGTCACATTTCAAGTAAAATGTAGTGTATGTTTTGTGATTGGCAAGTTATTACAACCATCCACTGTGACAATGGACATTTTGGTTGTCAGCCATCTATTGCCAGTGCTAGTTAGACATCTGTAATTCACAATAACTGAGGTATTCATGGGGATGCTAATATTGTCTTTTAAATAACAGGCTTAAAACAATAAACAACTAAAAGGTGATCAAAATGTTACAATAACTTTCATGAACTGAAAACAAACTGTGAAAGGGTCAAAGTTCAAAGACAAAAGCATGGATAACACCCAAAAAAAAATATTTTAAGTTAAATTTTAAGACACTTTGCCGTGTCACTTACTTATTTTCTGTCGCCCCCTGCTGCCACATCCAGAGTCCTTCTATTATACTAAACCCACTGTATGCTGCCTGTCCAGCACAAAATTGCAAAGTTCAGCAAGTTAGCTTGTGAAAACCCTAGCAGTTAAATTTAGCACTTAAAGACTTATGATATGTTTCTCCTTAGTTGGTGCAGTCTAAAAGCAGAGCTATGTAGGCTCACTGAGTCAATGCTAACATGCTAAATAATGCTAGCATGGTTGTTGTGTTGTGTAAATGATGTAAATCTTATTATGTTTAGCATTTTATCCATTCATTTAAAATGTATTACATCATCCCTTGCTTGCCACCTTGTCCTATTTAAAGGCATGAATCATTTAAAACATGTCTCCTCTGCTCAACTTTAGATGATCTTACATCATGAATTTTTAGGAATAAATTTGTGATGTCATGAGGATATTCATCGAGACAAGAAATGTCCCCGCAGTGCCACCGCACTGTGAATATTGTCCTTTCTTCACCTCTTTCTTTCTCCTTTCTGTCCTCCTCCTCCTCCTCCTCCTCATCCCCCGCTTCAGTTTGATGCTCTTGCATGCTTCATGCACTCTAGCGCTCAGCCTCGTGGACATGCATATATGTTTGGGATTATATAATCAAGCTGTTACGCAATGCTAAAAGATGAGGGAGGCAAATTCACACACACACACACACACACACACACACTTACAGGGAGAGAGAGAGTGACAGAGGGGAGGGGTGGTGTGGTGAATGTGTGTGGTGGGGGGGAATCTTGTGTTTCATGTTTGGATTAAACCAAAGCCCACTCAGCTCTACACACACACACACACACACATACAACTGCTCGCCCTTTTAAAATCCGCTGGTAAATCTCTGGTTATGGATGTTGGCTCTGTCTGATAGTGTTATTGTGCAAAGCCTGTGTGTGTTTGTATCCATGTGTGCACGTGCACACAAAACATAACAATTTTTAAGGCAGCTGCCTTCCCACTCCACACATGCACAGAAACAGAGCTCGCCCTATGCGATTTTTATTCTATCTCGGAAACACACTCTGTTCTGTAGCGTATGATGTTGCAGCTTTCACAGGCTTTAATCCTTTTTTCCCTCTTTCTCTCCACGTGTGTGTGTATGTGTGTGTGTGTTTGTGTGTGCCCATGCACACTGCTCTTATGGCACCATTAGGACTGAATGCTTCCCAGGGCTGCATGTATGGGGTTTTAACTTGAATTTACCTCTAATGTTTTATGAACTCATCTCCCACAGGTGTGCAAACACCCACTCCTGCATTGGGTTGAATTAAAGCCAAGAGGTGCACTTGAGTCCTCTTCTCACCCAATCAACAGCTGAACAGCGCCCACATCGTGATGAAGCTCTCTGCTTACACATCACCATATCCTCACGGTAAGTCAAACATCAAACTAATATCAGGCCAGAATCAGCATTTCATTAGTAAAATGTGGCCAAATATGTGGTATGAATATCACATCATCTTTTCAATAATTCAGTAATAGGGGTACATGTTTGTACGGAAGCGTTTTTGCTTTTGTTTGCAAAACCCAAATCCGTTCAGTTATTCCAGATCAGAGTGAAATTGATACTTTTAGTTCATTTTGTATTCTGGTTTGCTTTCACGGTGCATAATTGAACAAATAAAATTAAAAAATTGCTAAGGCGCATGGAGGAGGGCCGGAAATATACTCGCAGTTTTATTTCTAATTGCTAAATATTTCTAATTTATGCTTAGATGGGACCTCATGCTTTGATTAGGAGCCCACAATCTGCTGCGTTTTGGTTCATTTCCTGCAAAAGAAGGGAACAAACCAAAACACAGAGCAATCTGAGGTGAATTTGGGAGGAAAGTTGAGAATTAACATCAGGCATGGTAGTAGCAGACTCGACAGATGTCTCACGTGCAGTCATGGTCTAATGATGAAGTAAAGGCCCGTATCTAAACATGGTCAGACACAGTTGACTGTGGCTATAAACAAAAACACCAAAGACAGAATGGTGGCTCATGGAATCAACTGCACAGTGGATCAATGCCGCATAAAAGTGAAAAAACTCCACCAACAGTACATTAAAATCTATGTTCGAAATAAAAGTGTCAGCTCTTTTCCTCACATAATCTGTCCAATTGACGCAGGACATAAGCAAACCAAACCAAATGAAAAACGCAACAATGTTTCAATTTCTCCACTGACTCGCACCGAGTCCACCAGACTTTGTACATGAAAGCAACCCAAAAGCACAAAATCCTAATCCAAAAGAGAAAATCTTTGTATCGGTCAAACCAAAGATCACTGCACAGTCCAGGCTCAGTGCTTACAAACTGTACTTACTTGCTGCCTGTCAGGTTGACTGATCTCTAATATGGTCCAAAGATTTATCCTCCTCAGCAGCACGGAGAGAAAGATGGGAAAGTGTGTCAGGATGACAGTTTGGGGTTAGTTTTACCTGCCTGTTCCCCCAAGTGTGCTGTCTTTAACTACTGTCCCTCTCTTTTCTATCCGTCTCTGTCTCTGTGTCTCTGTGACCTCAGCCCTCATCCTGTCTCCGCTGACAAATCGCCAAAAGAGAAATAATAATATTCTCAAGGTAAATGAATTGAGGGTTCAGAGCAGAATCCAGGTGAGGGCCGGGTCACCTGTTCGCCCTGCACATTAATACTGTGTGCTCATGGGACTCCCCAGCATTAAATTGGCTGTTAGGACTCCATCCAGATCCATCTTTCTCAACAGAAAAGCTCACACCACTCAACTTTTCTGCACTTTACTGCTCAAAAATTGGCAAATGCAATCTTCAACAAGTACAGTAACAGAAAATAGTCCAGGAGGCTTTTAGCGCTGCAGAAGCCTTTAAGAATGCATGAAACGCTCCATATAGCAGATGTATTAAAAGAATAGGAGCTCAAAGAGAGAAGTGTTTCTGGTGAGTCTGTGGAGGCGGTTTGTTGATGGTGGTTTGTGCTCTGAAGGAGTTCTGAGGCACTTTGCAGCAAAAAACTAATAAGAAACGGAGTATTAAAAAAAAAAGCATTTCATGAATAGAATAAAAAGCCTCCATTACAGGTACTAACTTCTTAATTACAAAAGAACAGCTTGCAGACTTTTATTTGAAATCAACCCGCCTCTGCATGGTTTTGACTGAAGACCACTTTTGCTTTTCTTTTATATTGGACATTCAATAAAGCATTTCATGGCTTTTGCTTTAAGTGCATTGAAGCACTTATTGCAGCTTCCCAGAGGTAATCTAAATGTGCTTCTGTGAGTCAGAGACTGCAGGATTTTCATTTAGTCTTTGTGGAGTACTATGTCTGTAATGCCTAGGTTAGTATCAACTGATAATACCTCTGTGGACCAGGACCAGTTGCATCTTACTAAATTCAAACTTTGCTTATTATAAGCATTGACTAAGTGTAGTTTTTTGCATCACTAAATTATGCTGACAAATTAATGTTTGCTTGCTAATATGTGACCAGTTAGTAGTAAAGAGTAAAGGAGAACATTTTGGTTGATAAAATGCTGTTTAAAGAAGTAATTGGAAGGTCTTTAGTTAACTGCATCTCACAAAAATAACACTTTTTGCTAAAAGTCTTTACTCACTAAGATATTTGTTAATAATCTCAGTAGCTAAATCGCTGCCTTAAACTAGCTAGTAGTTACTACTGTACGAACTTTGGATGGATTTCTAATTAGCTGGTGCACGCAGCCCAGCTGTTGGCCTTGTTTTTTTATTTGTTTATTCTAGTTCACATTTATCCAAAGGTCACCTTCATGGTTAGATAGAATGAATTGTGTTGATTGTGATTCAACACCTGTAGCAGGAGAAAGTTAATTAACAGGAACTGTGTCCCTCACCTTGTTTTTTTTGTTTTTTTTTCAGACCAAGTGAGGCTGTTGTTCCTGTTCAGTGTCAAACCAGAACCAGAACCAAAACAAACAACAAGCTTTCCGGTGTGTGGAAGGGACGATAGAGGAGGAACAGGACGAAGGAACAGGAGGGAACAGCGCGAGTGGAAAGTAATGAGTGCTGGGATGACGAGGTGAAGGGTAAGGGTCCTGCAGAGTTAAAGGATGAATGAGAGATGGATGAGGTTGATGAGGAAAGAGACAGAGAGTGAGAGTTGGAGTTAGAGGAAGGGGGGGGGTGGGGGGGTTGAAGAGTGGGTACAAGGCTTTATTTAGTGCATGCCTGCAGGTGTTGCCTAGTAACAGAGAGGAAACAGATCGAGGGATGAGAGCTGGAGTGCACATCTCCCTTTATCTTTTCACTCTTTCTCTTTCTGCTCCTGGCCTAACCCTCTTCCAAAATCCCAACACAGACACGCACACACAAACAAAGACACTCTCTCTGTGTGTCTTTCTCCCTCAGACACTGTCAAACACACACACACACAAACACACACACACAGTAAAAGCCCTGTCCCTCATTAGCAGTCAGGAAGGCTGCTGTCCTCCTGTCAGGAAGAAGACAAGGAAACGAGGGCAAGGAGAAGCAGGAGGAGAGAGATGAATTAGGGAGGAAAAGTAGACACGAAGGAGCGAAAATGCAATGAAATCTTCCTGGATAAAAACATTCGCCAAGGTTGTTGCCATAGCATTTGTTGCTCCGTTACACTTTCTCATCACTTTTGCTCAGTGAAAGCTTGTTTTGGACGAGTATTGTGTGTTCAACATACGGCAAACACAAGTCTGATTTATATGCAGTATCTTACCGGAGAGCTTATAAAATGAGTAATGACAGCGGCTCAATAACGGACTTGATGCGCTGTTGTAGCTTCTATCCAATCATGACCCTTTTTAGCATTGATCAGGGTTAGATGGAGGCCACTCTGGGCGTGGGAGTGCGTTTGTAATCGACCCAGTTACCTGCAGTCTCGTTAAGGAATACAGCAGCTAACGAAGAGACGGATAATCTTTGTTGTTAACACAATCAGTATCTTTGTCATGATGTTGTTGTGCATTTTGATTGAAAAAGCGAACAGATCCTCCTCTGTCGATGCACGGAAACACACAAATTGTAACACTGATGTGGCTAATGATCCAAGGATGTGTCTAATGCCTGGATTACCAATGAGTGTGTCAAGTGTTGAAAAAAAAAAATCGTATTGTCTCTTATGTCTAAGCAGATGAAAAGGCGACATCCTCGGGTGTTTGCAGCGCTGCGCCTTTGAGTGTGTGACCGCTGTCTGCTGCTCATGTTCATGCATGCATGTCTTGGTGGCCGGGGGAAGGGCGTGCTTTGCATTTTAACATCCCCATTCCTCGCTAGCGATGTCTGCAAGAGGCTTTTCTCTCTTTCTGTTCTTTGATTTTTTCTCCTTGCGGTCCCGGTCTCGCGCTATCAGTGTCCCTATCTTTCTAATTGTCCTTTGGGAGAGAGGGATCACCTTGTGTGAAAATCCACACAGGCAGCTGGAATTTAAGGCTCACGGAGCATATCCTACCTTAGAAGAACTCATTTAGAATCAATGCTGTAACTGTTGCCAGTGGGCAGCAGTTACAATTGATCGATTGATTAATCAAGGCCGACCCGGATGCACATGCGTGCACACATGCACAGACGAGGAGAGTTAATCCACACCAAAAAGCTGTCTGGCTTCACAGAGAGCTGGCTTCGACTGAAAGCACTGAAATAGGCTAAAAATACATTTTTCCCACATGCACTGTGCCATATAAAATATTTATAGTGAGCCCCAGTCTGCTAAGAATGGCAAAGATCCTACAGAGAGAGAGAAAGAGAGAGAGGGATAGAGAGAGAGAGAGAGAGAGAGAGGGAGAGAGGAAGTGGCTGCCAAAGCTTGCAGTAGCCTCCATCCCAGTGCCAGAGCTTACATAAGAGCTAACTGCAGTTTGAAAGAGAGGAGTACAGAGCTTTACACTCTATCTGTATTAACACACACACACACACACACACACGCTCAAACAGAGACAGACAGGAAGAGAGAGAGAGGACTAATTCTACCGTGCGTCCTTTCTCCAGAAATCTAAATTTATCATCCCTTTTTATACTCCACAACTCGCTACTACACATGTCCTCATTTTAGCAAGCTTACAGTTAACCAGCATCCGAAGCCAAAACGTGTACCATAAGATTGGTTGGATTTGGGTGGCATCACAGTTTTCTCCAATTGCTAACAAGCATCTGCCAATACAAAAGCCACATTCTCAAAACTCATACAGTATGTAGAAACAGTATGCATCTTGGGCAAGCAGTTAAAGTCACCTCCAACACTCACTCAAACCACCAAAACACTTCATACATGTCCTGAAACGGGCTGGTTTGATAGTGACTAAAGCAGGGTATGATTGAGAGCAGGCTACCTTGTTATTGACCACAGTGCACTGTGTGTTTTCACTTCATCAGAGTTCACTGCAACATTTTGCTCACAAAGAAATGTCTTATTCCGTGTTCGGTTGCACTAAAAGACACTCTAAGGAGTCAACAGTTCGTTTAGAAGAATGATTGCCCCTTGCAAACCAATCTAGCTAGTGCTAATGTTAGCTGATGAAGTAGCATCATTCAGGCTCCCAAACTATTCTGAAATACGACAACAGCAATGAACCAACATACCAACAGGAAAAACTCGAGTTTTAGTGAATGATGAAGCTATATTCTTGAAGTGTAATTGATTTTTCACATAAATCTGTATTTCATTATAGAAAACCACCTTTTCACTTTAACTTCACATCTGACCTTCAGTGTATGTAGCAAGGATGAATTAGGAATGCAGCAGTTGGCATCAATTTGTAATATTTATTTATATTCAGCTTTGTAATTTATCATTGTGCTCTGAATGTTCGAGAAACAGTGCAATGAACTATGTGCTGCAAATTAATAGTATTTTGCTGGTGATGCAGTATGAATGAAAATGAGTTTATGGATTTTCTAAAATGGGTTGTTGAAAGCATTTTGTGTGAATACAATGTGACTTCAGTTTTGACCAATGCGGGGTAGCAATCAAAGAAAAACAAACTCAAGTTACAAACAAGTAAAATTCAATGCAAAAACTGAAAAATAAATAACTCTAAGATAGGCACATATTGTTACACTGTGCATACTTTCTGGACTGTTAGGGGCTTTCAGTGCACATCACTGATCACTTCTCTTGTCATGAGACTGTTGAGTGGGAAATGCCCATTTCAGAAGCTTCACTTCAATGGCCATCTTTTTGGACAATTGATATTTGTGAGAGAAAAGCACTTCCTCTTTGTAGAAAAGTTGTGGACTTTCTACAGAGAGGAAGTGCACTTTTTTTTTT
>CAFUXE010000162.1:175264-208245 GCA_903364295.1 Serranus cabrilla | reverse complement strand
TTTTTTTTTTTTTAGATAAAATGCACTTTATAGAAAAAATAGAAATGTATTTTATCTCCCGAGGAATGAGCGTCTGAGCTATTCTTCCTACCCTTTCATTACCTTTGCTGAGGAGGTTATGTTTTTCAGCTCGATTTGTTTGTTTGTGAGCAGGATTACAGAAAACCTACTGTGCAATAGGTTATGGCATTGGTGAAATGCCCTTCTACTTATCAATGCAGTGGGTTGATGGGGCAAACATAAGATTTCTGGTACAAATGTGTAATTGTCTGTTTTTCAGCATGGAAAAAAAGACTGAACATTGCTGTGGATAAAAACATGTTTTTTTCCACTAATTACAAACTATTTTATCTTCTTTCAATGAATGAAATGCACATAAATGAGAAACTCTTGTAAACATAGCATGACACATCCACAGCTACTAACATTTTATATTATATTTTACAGATATATATTTTTTTCAAATATCTGAGGAGCATCATTGCTGATGTCAGCTGAGAGCAATATTACAATCTCTAATAATGTGATTTTGATACTTTGCTGTGATTGCATAAAACTATTTGACATTGACATTGACCTTGGCTGTCTCCAGAACTTGTGTCTGGCTGTGTAGTCGGGGAAGATAATACAACATCATGTGACTAATAACAATGTTTTAGTCAGGCTTTTCATTTTAAAATGTATTAACGGGAATCTAGGGGAGCCTGTTTGAATGAGCCTGATGCAGCTGGTAGTTAATATTATGTAAAGGGTTTAAAGATTTCTGCTAATAGAGCTCAGGTTGGTCTTTGCATACTTAGTTGTACATTATGTTGCTTAAACTTATATTTACAATACACAGGTTGGCTCTGTGCCCTGTGATTGAACTAACTATATGCCTCAGATACCGCAGCTTGGTCAGGGACCCTCAGTGTCAGACAGGGACACTCTTGGTACCTCTCTACCTTCCATTTTTAATGCGTTGGCACAGCATGTCAGTTTCTGCCCAACATGTGCAAACCTTTGTCCTCAGACAAATCTTGATGTTCAGTCACTCTGACTTTGGACGTTTCAGCTATTTTGGGCCCTTTACCTTCCTGACAGTGAACATGGATCAGCAAATCTCACAGCCTTGTTAAGGGTTAGCTTACTCCTGTAAGATAATCTGCTCTCTCTTTTGCTAACAAACATCTGGATGATTCATATTATTCTGACAGCTGTACCATTCGCAGCACTGGGACAAGCAGCTAACTGTCACTTTCTGCCGCCAGTTAGGCTCCGCCTGCAAAATACCTCATTGTTGTTGGTAAACAGTAAATTCTACTACTAGCTCATTATACTACATCCAGCACTTTGAGTGCCTTATAGCGCTGCAGATGGGATTACATTGCAGCAAATGGAAAGCCTGGTGCGTCTCATACAGACACTAAAGACGACCTTGTGAGTCTGAATCTTCATCTCTTACTTTATACAGAGCAAAACTGAAAAGCTGAGCAGAACTGTGTATGAAAGAAAAATAGTATCTGCATCATTTAGAAGGCATGACATGACACCAAAGTTAGCCACCTAGCTTAGCAAATATCACACTGACATGAATGAGCAGCAGCAGCTATGCTAATGGAGCTGTGATGGATCCAAACCTATTTTAATAGCTGCAAACAGCTTCTATTACTTGAGCTGCTTTGAGTGTCCTTTAATTTAACTGGCAGATGTTTTGGGAGCAAAATGCATTTTTGATGGCCCCACTTATTCACACACATGCACAACGCATGCATGATCAATGTGCAAATCCTCCCACATACAGTCCATCTTATCCATACATCTGTGTATCAACAGGGAAAACAAATTCATTATTTAACACCATATTTCCAAGTGAGACATCGGGCACAGATGCATAATGCATGCAGCCCGTATAGAAGGAAATCCCATCTCCAGTGTCTCCCATTCTGCACACTGAAGCTTCATCTCATCCCTGCGCTGTAGCAGTAGAATCACATATGCACACAATAATAGATATTATTTCTCCCTGCGCTGTGGAGGAGAAGCCTCAGCTCCTCTCACTTGATTTTCCAAGAACACATCAATATGTCTTGCTGTGGGAAATACCATGATCAACAGATGTATTATGTGTGATCCATATATCATCAATGCAAAAGCAGCTCCAGTATTTCATACATTTTAAAAGACAGCCATATACATCATGGATTGACTGTATGGAGACGGGGGGAGGATCTATAATTCAACGCAGGCTTTTTGATGGCTCCTCCCTAGAGGTTTCTGCTTTTTCTTCTCTGACCCTTTCACAGCCCCTTTCCGCCTCTACTGATCCTCTTGACATGAACTCCGTCACCAATTGAATGGCAAGTGTTTCTGTGTGTGAGAGCGTTCGATGCACGCGTGTGTGTCTAACAGTGTGTACGTTTGTGTGTTCTGCAAGCACCGAGCGTCTTCTCGCCGGCTCTCGGCATGGCTGATCTCATATAGAGACATTCTGGGAAATCTCCTCGGCATCGTGTGTGTCAGTGAGGATGGGGGCAGAGGAAATGGAAGACTCACAAATCACATCTTATCTAATGGAGCTAATATAATTCAGACGGAGAAGGGAAGCTAACCCCCTGCTCTTCAGGCTGTGTGGCTTTATTTCACTGCCTTGTTAACCCTCGTTCTTTGTCTGTGCTTGCTTCATGCAGGGTCACTATCTCTTTGGGTTTCCAATGAGTGCTGGAACAGATGAATCGGTTGTTCAACTGACACAAATTTAATTGACAAAAATACACTTAATTATTTAATCCAAATAGGCTTCATAGCTTAACCCAAAAATCTAAATTTCTACAGTAAATTTACGATTTAGGTATTTTGATCTGACCTTTTTCCTGATGATGACTTTACATGACAAAATGTTCTACTCGCCAACAGTTTCTGGAGATTAGCAACAAAAACCAGAGATCAGAGACAGCACTCGGCGCTCGCTCCCATGAGCAAAAATTTGCACTCTCAGAGATTAGCTGATGCATCACAGACATCTGACAGATATCTAGCAGGTTAAATATCTGGACAGCAGCCACAACCTAAAGCCAAATAGACCATAAGAGGCATAATCAGTAAGAGGAGCCATTACACCTGCAACAGATCATCAGCAAACAGAACAGAAAATCTGTGCAGCCTGCTTCTCCCCAACCATTAATTAAAGACAATAATTGGGGCCTTACAAAGAATGTGTTTGCATATTCACTACACACTTTGTTTTAGGAAAAAAACACCCCACTTTAATGCTTAACGTAATACGCTGTTGCTACTGCTGCACTACTTTTTCATTCATTGTCTTGTCCTTGCAGTTTTAACTGATTGATAAAAGAATAGTTGAGTGTTTGAGAAAAGCATCACTTTCTTGATGAGAGACATTTATTTTGTGTATCTTACCACACCGTTCCTTTTTCACTTTGGTTTTTAGATGTATTGAATAAATGAGATATTACTCAATAATGCATGGGCTTTAGAGATGCTGATATTTAGATTTTTCTTAAAAGGCTAGCTTGTATTTATTCTAAGCTAAGCTAACCATCTCAAAACTGCAGCGCCATATTTAACGTACAAACACGAAAGTGGTATCAGTCTCTTAATCCAACAAAACCAAAAGGCAAATCAGCATATCACAAATCGTTAAACTCTTCTTTCAAAATGAATAAATAAATAAAATTAATGAGAGGTTAGGTCATAATGAACCCATCTCTGTTCCCCAGTAATGATTATGATAAAAATGGTAATGATGAATTAAAACAGCAACCTCCTACAACAAAATCTACAGGCTTTTATAAAAAAAAAACAATTCATTTGAGCTGTTTCACTTAAAGAACGTATCCTTATCAAACAGAGTGCAGCAAGTTGCAGTGATGTATCCTCTGACTTTATCATAAAGATTTATGGAAACTTTGCACAGAAGCAAACGCTACTAGACTCCGCTGAGGATGTTTTACGCTCCGCTACATCCATAATCCTGAATAAAAAACACTCCAAGTACGACACCACCCATAAAAACCAGCTTATCATTTCCTCACCCCTATTAAAATCTCATTCCAACTAAGCTTGCCCCATGAAAACAGGTGCCATATGCTCCCATCTCTCAGATTGTCTGCTGCTGTTTCATCACGCTGCATGTTGCTTTTACAAATCACATAAACAGCTTCCTCTGGAGGGGAGGGGGGGGCTGTCAGTTTTTGGAATAAAAGCAATAACCTGAATACATAAACACAGTGACGGTCACCTTCCTCTTAGCTCACTCTCTTGTCTCACTCCGCCTGCTGTTTTTATTTCTGTCTCACGGAGCCTCGCTGTGGTTCTTTTGGATGTTTGTGTGTGCCAAGGTAACCTTCAGGGGATTGTGTCTTGTTATCTCACAATTGAATAATGAATGTTTGTGTCTGTTGCTTGCACTCAAGCAGGAGGGCAAACACATATATACCCACAGAACTGCCTTTTTGTATGCTTACTGTGTTAGCTAATCAGTAAAAATGAAGCTTCTTTTCTTGCCCCGGAGTCCTCAGAGTATTCGGCACGGTGTCATCAATATCTCGCTCCCTGTCTCTGATCCATACACTGCTCGGTCTCTCTCTCTCTCCCGCCCTAATGAGCAGAGGGGAAATATCAACTAGACAAAAACAAGACTGCTCAGGGATCAATTAATTGGGATATGTCAGCAATGATGATAGCAATGTGTGTGTGTGTGTAAGGGTGTATGCGTGTTCACTTAGTTTTTGCAAATCTGCATAGTTCAGCAAATCTGAGTGTTGTCTAACACCTGCTGAACATTTGCTGACAGACAGAATTTTGACATCAGAGTGTGTATCCTTGTCAGTTTTCATGACCTTACTTTACCTCTGGTTCAACAAAGTTTTTACTCTTACTCTTAACACCTGTATGTGTGTAGTTGACCCCACTTGGCTGTCAAATGGATTTCAAATTGTGTCGCATCTTGCACTGCCCATATTTCACCCATTCATGTATGTGTGACCGCAGCCTTAAGGATTTTCTTTGGCCTTGTAAATTACTGATAACGTGTTACTCAACAACTTTATTCCTGAGAACACTTAGAGTGGAGTCCAACATGGCAGGAACAGACATGTTGTGATTGAACGCCTGGTTTAATTAGCTATGTTTAATTAGCTATGTATTTCTCACCAATTCTCAGGAAGGGAATGCAAAAGTCTGGCTTTAAATTGGGTAGTTCATTGTTAAAATTGCTTAAAAATGTCCTTGTTAGTGCTAGTTGGACTGATCTAAGAAGTCAGCTGTTCATTTTGAATAACAGAAGCCCCCCTAGCAAAACAAGCTACCTCATGCTAACGTCGGCTCATGTAGAGCGTCCTTCCTGCTCTCACTCCTTTTTGAGCATGCGCTTATTTGATGGCTAAAAATTCAAGGATAAAACCATCCAGTACCTCTTTTTGACCAACATGAACCTAGTTCAAGTGTTGGGCTGGTGCTTCTCTGAACTTGTTTGCTTTTCCACAGGCTAGAGCTGCGTCATTATGTCACTGTATACGTCTCTGCTTTCCCAGCCAACTTTAAGTATAAAAACAAAAATGGCAGACTTCATCATCTTCTCCATGGACCGCTGCTTTGAATTTGCATCCATAGGGAAGTTCTGTTTTTAAAAATGGCCAGTTCTTTGGTTGTCAAAACACGAGGAACTGGTTCTAGATTAGGAACCGGCGATAGGTGATTGTGGATCCCGGTCATTGTGGACTGACGTCATTATTTTTATAGTCTGTGGTGTGCATCGAGTCTGCCTGTCGTCCTTGCTCCTACATTCTAGAGACGTTTCCAACTTCTAGCAATGAAATTAGTGTAAATTTTCCTTTAGGATGTGTATTGTCTGTACCGTTCACCTTATTTAACTTTCCTGAAACTGCTTGACTTTTATGTTCAGTAAGAGTGCTTTTCTGTCAGCATGGCCCATGCACACAGTCTATTTAACACATCCACTTACAGGTCCATGTGTCAGATTAGGGCGTCCACTCCACGCACAGAGAGGGAACACTATGTTTCCATCAAGCTGGAGGGCGTCTGATAAAAAGCCATAGAGTGGAGGACGGATGATAACAGTCTGTCCTTGCTGAGGATGTTTGAAACAATGTCTTATTGACTGCAGTAAAAGAAACTAGGACAGTGCAGGGGCCATGCAGAGGACACAGCAGCCTGAAGTAGGTCATTAAAATGCAGGTGTAGCAGCACACCGAGCTCTCAGGTGTGACATGAGCTCATAATGCAGACGCTAAAACAAAACCACAATCCAACAAAAGCAGAGTTTGAATAAGCTGTAACTTTTATTGCACATTCCTGTTTGGTCTTGCAACGACCTTTCACCTTTTGAAATTTTAAGACCTCGGTCTCGACCAAACACTCAAGTCAGGAGTGGGATAAAGTCGCCCGGAGTAACTGATCACAGGTCAGATGTGCACATTCCCTTTACGAGTGAGATTTGAAGCATAGGGAGGTCATACTGATCCTTGATCTGTGACTGGGGGAAAACTTCAGTCCAGATCTTCATGTTGACTGCATTACCCATAAGCCAAATCACTGTCTAGAGCAGGACCAATGGGGAAGGGACAGTAGTGACATCACGGAGGGGACTAGGGAGTATTCAAGGGAGCGTAGGACTTTTCTTGATCCCACTTTGATGCACTCCCAATGACGAAAATACTCCCTTTTATAATCTTGAGGCTTCGCAACCTTTTGTCCTTCTTTACTCCCTGAAATCCCCCCAAATAAACACACCTTCCCCCCATCGCACAAATACATGGGCTATCATTCTTAGTAGTTTTTTTTTCTTCTCGTTTTCTTGTGACAATACCTGCAACATGCTTCAAATCTTCATTTTGGCAAACCACAAATAAATTAAAACAAACATTCATATAACACAATGTGACATTTTTTAGGACGCTTTGAAAGAAAAAGAAATATACATACAATACAGAACCCAAAAAGAAAAAATAAACAAGAAAAGAGAAGCATTTGCATTTTTGTTTTTCCCCATATTTTTTCTTGCTTTTCTTGAAAAAAGATATACAGTAGCTAGCTACCAATCACATATCACATGCAGATATAATACAACATAATCAGTTCACCCAGTTAGTGTCTGCAAACTACCAATCTAAACTATATCACAAAATTATTCTCTTGAAACCAGCAAAGACTCAGCTTTTGAGATATTTTGTCTTAATAATAATTCAGTTTACAGTTTTCTCCGCCGAGAGATCACTATACGATCGACCCTGAAATGACTAGCCAAATTCAAAGAGGACTAACACGCTTTCGTACATGATCACATACCAGATGGTGTTTTTTTTCTTCTTTTTTTTTTTACTCTTTTGCCTTTTTTCACAATGGGAGTGTAGCACACGTATTTGCTCACACATGCGCTCACACACAGACGGACATTTGTTATCGACCCCTAACGCGACAGGAGGGGGCGGCTTCGATAAACGCGGCATGCTGGCAGCGCGGCTCGGTGCTTCAGCTCAGCGGTTTAAACATCCTGCTCCAGGATTACGATTCGGGCCCTGCTGAGAGCTGACTGGCATCGGGATGCTCCTACGCCCCTGTCTCTCCTCACCTAACCCTCCTCGGCCCGCTCTGCACTCCTCCCCCAAAACACAGTTCAGGAGCAAGGAAGTGACAAAATGTCAGCGCCGTGCGGGAGGTTTGACATCCTCCATCCTTCTGCTCTCAGCTGCTCTTCTCTAATGACGCTCTGCTGAAATGTCAGACCAATTAGCAGCTTTCCCTCTGACATTTAACTGGCAGATAGCAAAACAAACACACGAGGAGCCCACCGGATTGGACGGACAAATAGTCTGTGGCTAGTAGGCGATTGATTGAGACTGACGTCGCTGCGGCCATTACTTACAAAGTCCTTTTAAAGGTTGGAACTCAGAAACTGTGCATCTTTTAAGTAATCACAGCAGGTAGAGCGAGTAATATCTGTCTTTGGCCATTTTGCAAGCCACCTGACATTTCCAGAAGCAGCCGGTAGTGATCAAAGCTCCCGCAATTCCCTCCTCTCTCCCTCTGTTCTTCTTCTTCTCCTCCTCTCCCCGGTCTCTTTCTTTCAGAAGACATCAATCAGGCGGGCTCTGAAGCGTACGCTCGTTTAAAGCACCACTCCATCCGCGGCGGCACTCGCCGAGCTCCCTGTCTGTCTTCATTTCTCGGTGTTACCTACCGCCAAGGCCGCAGGTGTACGCACGAGTGTGTGAGCTTCGGCGTGTGTGCATCTAGAGAACGGCTAAACATCCGAAGCGTATATTTCTACTGACCTTTAGTTGGATTGGAGAGAGACAGACGAGATATTCAGACACAGCCACACACACGTGTTTACAGTACTAATAATCAGGAGCTGACATAGAAAGTGGGACAAGACGGCGAAAAGTTATTCAGCAAAAAAAAAACAAAAAAAAATAACAGCACTCCCTTTAGGCCTTAGTGTCATTCACAGTAAATCATATTCTTCTCTGTTTAAAGGGTTTTCTCCCTCACACACACAACACACACACACATACTGAGGCCTGGCCTTCAGCTGTACCATCTGGTATCTAAATCATGGGAATTACAGTCTTCTTCCTCTCCTACACACACACACACACACACATGATAACATGAGAGTAGAGAGAGAGAGGTGATTGACTGTCATTCTATTTATCATACATAGTCTCTGCATAAAGCAACATGTGACGTTTTATTTCTCCATTAGAAATCAATATCCATCTACGCAACAGTGAGCTCTAAATTTAGCCACAAGAGACGGAGAGAAAGAAAGAGAAACAAAGTGAACGAGCGAGCTAAAGAAAGAGATAGAAGAGAGAGAGAGAGAGAGAGCACAGCTCCATGTAAATTACAATCTTGTTGCATTGAACTGTGCGCAACGGCACAGTCGAAAGAAAAGGGAAATGAAGGAGTGAATGAGTGAATATAAACGCCAGTGCGCTGCCCCGTCTATTAAACATTAACAGCTTCATTTATATGTAAATGACCCGACAGCTACAGAGAGAGACGGTGGGAAGTGATGCAAGTTCAGTGCTGTAGAGAGGAGGAGGGACAGAGGGATGGGGGGAGGGAGGAGAGGGTGGGATGGGGATGACAGGAGAAGGGGGGATGAGTCTCCTTTATTCAGTAGTCTTTCACATGGGTGGAAAAGTCCACACTGTCCGATTTATCCTGTACGTGCATGGGTGTGCGTTAAGACAAAAAAAAGAAGAAGAGAAATCCACCGACAGTAACGCACACTCCGATGCACGTGCACACACTCCCAGCTGATGTCCGATGGAGTGACAAACATACACACACACACACACACACCTCCCTCTCAGGTCTTTCCAAATTGGGGGAAAGAATCTCCCTGGGCGAGAGGGAGGGGGAACGAAAGTCGCTTCTTGGTGGAGGAGTGATGATGATGGCGGTGTGTCTGCTCTCCGAGAGTTTTGGTGGAGATGAGGAAAAAAAAAAAATCCCAAAAAATAATTACACAGACACACAAAACCGAAAAGAAAGAACTCTTTGAGTGAAACAGCAGAAGGTGAAGATGGGAGATTGTTGAGTTAGCGTGGTGTGTCGTTTTGCGTGTCGGGGCTAGCTGGGTTTTGTCCGGCTAGCGCGGGGGTCGGAGGGCCGGCGGCCGAGCACTCAGCCGTCGGACACGGGCGGGGACACCCAGCCGTACTTCTCGTGGGTCTTCACCAGGGACTTGAAGGTGGCCTCGGCTTCCTTGCGGCTGAAAGCCTTCTTGGACTTCCCTGCTTTCCTACATATACGCCCCTGTGAGGAGAGACACAGAGAGAAAGGAGGGGGGGAGGGGCGACTGAGGTTAGGATCGTGTGGAAAGATACAAAACACAGAAACCATCAATCTGTCCGCTTAAAGGACAAATCACTCATTTATTAATTACATTCTTTGTGAGGTCTGTACACATTCATACATTTGATCATCTCATCTCAGATGCTTAGGGGAACCAGATGTTTTTGGACCGGATAAACTTTTCTTCTAAGAACCCAGTTTTTATTATGTTAACATTGCTAGAACTAGGAACGATTGTAGTTCTTCAAATGCAATTTTGAGGCACTTTTTTAGCTCATATTTCAGAGTAGGAACAAGAAGAAAGATGAGTGAGGTAGTAAGTATACAATGACTGGCCCAGACACGTAAATGTACGTTGATTCGTGGAACACAGCCAATGCAGCAGCAGCAAGGGACAATATTAGAAGCCTGTCAGCCTTGTAAACAACAGAAACCACAAATCAAAAACTACAGCTTGTAACAAAAACAAAAAAGAGAAAAAAATACAAACAAATGGATGGACAGTTAAGTGCAGGCTTTACCAAGCTTATATGCAAAAGCCACCATCACGGGGCAAGTGCAAACAGGAAGTTCCCAGAACTGTTTAGACCCATTATACGGACAACAAGGTCATGTGTTTTATATCATCACTGCAGCTTTGGGGGTTTTCGAGAGCTGAGGATTTTCCTTTCTTATTCAGAAATTTTGACGAGCTTATTCAAGTTCTGTCAGAGAGAACACACTGATTTTTATGTTTCATTTGTATACTTGCATTTCTGAATGGGTTAAACAAACAACATATAGTGCTTTATTACAGTAATAAACACTGAGCGTTTAAGATGACGGTAGGCAAATACCCCATTTCTAGCTTTTATGCTAAGCTAAACGAAGCTAACCACCTGTTTGTTGTAGCCTTATATTGGTGTTGTGTTGGGCAAGTTCTCAATTGACAGAGCTAGCTTGAAGTTCAGTTCGGGAGGGAGAGTGTCAGTTCCACAGCGACAGTGAATCTGAGGTGTGCTTTCACTTTTGTAGAGCAGGCAGGAGATGCAAAGTTTGAATGTTTTGTTTACAAACACTAAGGAAATATAACTGTTTTACAAATGTAATGTGAGAAAAAAATGTAAATGTTATATCTAAGTGTTCTGTTGTGTGTAGTGCTGGAGGAAGTCGGACTCAAGACCTCAGTAATTCCTTATTTCTGGCTGCAGTCCTGCATAAAAGCTGATGTCTGCCAGAGCTGCTATTTTTATACAATATATGTATGTGTTTGTCTGGCTGTCTGTCAGAGGGACAGAATAAATTTTCACAAAATTGGATAGACAAACAAGTCCTGAGCCAAAGAACAATTGATTAGCTGTTGGCGATGATCTAAATCAAGGATCTCTGCCATGAGTTGATTCATGTGTTTTTGTTTTGCCATAACTTAGAAATAAATGGAGATAGAGGCTTGTTTCCAAGGACTGTGCTTGTGTTTGCCGGGCTGCAAAAAGCTAAAGGTGCTATGTGTAGATTTCTTAGGTAGTTGAAGCTGCAATTATTGTCCATGTTGATCAATCTGCATTTAATTTTCTTGAAAAATACAGTAATTGCTTGTCCGATTACCTACAGGTCAGGGTGACATCATTAAAAGTCTCTTTTTGTCTGATTAACAGTCCAAAGATATTCCGAACCAGCTTTCAAAGTGGCTACGAGTAGGAGGAAAGAAATTCTTGATTTTTTGCTTGTTGACAGTGATTGTTCTTTCTGGGTCACAATAAGAATATAATTCTGTGAAATTAAAAAAACAACATATGTCAAAATATTATTCGTCTGATCTGGATGCGTTAGTCAGATCAAAAGAATGATGGCTCTCTTCAATTGTTAGCGGTGTTGTCAAGCTCATTGTGAAAAAACAGTTTGAAGTTTTCCCGACAGTATATAGAAAAACAGACAGCCCACACGGGCACATGGATGAATTGGCTGGTAAATGCACTGCCGCAGGGGAGATGTTGACAGGACAAGTGGTCTGAATGCACGTTGACCAACATTAGATCAATGTTTAAAGGCAGGGGAAAGGGCTTTTAAGACGTCAGGTTCAATCAGAGGAGAAAATAAACCCTCCACTAGACTGGGCAATGGGGGGATAAGTGAAGACCAGAAGCTAGAAACAGCTCTAAATGACGAAAGGATTGTAAATATGACAGAAAATAAATATGAGCATGTAACTCTCTTGTGCTCAGTGTGAAAAGCATCTCACTCAGAGCACCGTGACATCTCACAGAAGATATTTTCACCCAGGCACCACCTGGATAAAGCCCCCCTCTTTCACACAGCGGAGCTAATAATAAGCGAGGGATGGCAGGGGGCAAAAAAAAAAAAAAAGGAGAAAAGAGTTGTGGATAAAGCTGCTTATTCTGCTGCTGGCAGCTGTACTAAGTCTTCCCTAAAGAAGAATGCGTGGGAGGATGAATAGAAACAGAAAACCACTGTCTTCACAGAGATACACAGCCATGACAAAAGGTGTGATTCATGTGGATGTCACTACTGTTGGAAGTGCATCATTTCATTTATAAAAATCACCTCAGAACCACAGAAAAGTCACAAATGGAAGGTCGTGACAAACCGTTGTGTTGTTGTTGACTCACTGGACACTAGTCTGCTGCTGTGTAATGTTCGGTGCTTTACTTGTATTTGTAAGTGCATGGTCTGTAACACTGCACCACTTCCCTGTACCCAGACTGTTTCTTGGCAGGGAGAAGATGGCACTGAGGCCACTCCACCCCACTGAAACCAATACTAATGAAATTCTTTAGCTCCTCTGCATGCTGCAGTGCAGTGTAGATAAATATCCTCTTATTGTCTGCACCTTAATCCTGCAGCTATAGGCTGCTGTCCAGTTTCACAACAAGAAAACACGAGCCAGGTTTTCCATCTAAATGTATTGGATATTTTAAACCAAATATCACTGCACTTTGTTGCGCTGTACTTTTATCCATAAACCAACTTTTGAAGCGTTACATTTTTTTGTGATATTTCAAGATCCAGAGGGTAAAGTGCACCTGCTGGGTGAACAGAGCCCTTACAGATCAAGCAGTCAGCCATTGCTATGTAGTGAAACAATGTCTAACACACAAGGCAGCAATCATCAACTTTTCAACTTATTTCATTTTCCACCTGGTGCTTAAAGGAACAGTTAGACTTTTGGGGAATTCTGCACCACTCTCACATCTGTCTGTATCATATCAATATAAAGCTACAACCAGCAAAACATAAACAAAACTATAGCAGGTGGAAAAACCTGCCTGATTCTGTCCTACAGGCACCGCTAAAGCTCAAGCTAACACATAGGAGCATGTTTGTCCGTACAAACACACTGTTAACCTGGATAACTAAAACCATTTGCAACCAAACTATGTACATAAAAAGCATGAGAATGAAAATGTGTATCTGTCTTTAAGACTGAAATAAAGTTAGAAAACAAAATGGAGGATTAGGATGAGTTGCTAGTTTCTTTTACACCTTTTAAACTTTGATACAAGTAAGACAAGCGCATCAGCATTGTTTCCCAACATTGCTAATTCATTAATTAATTATCGAAATCTTTGATGGTTTGTATTTTATTAAAGGTTTTGGGTAAAAGAACAACCCTGCAAGCTTATTACAATAGCATTAGCTTACTGTCAGTTCCTCGTTTAAGTAAACAGAGTTGTGGGGCTATTGGTGTCTACTTTAGAAAAGTTTTTTCTTCCCTTGTGTTGTTTTGTTTCGTCTCTGGTTAACAGTAGCTACTGTATCACTGAGCCAATGATATGTCATGGTACTTTCCAATATGAGCCTTAGCAACTCAAAAATGTGAAAACATTTCCTGTGCTATTGGAATTTGGAAATGTGTGTCTGTGGTATTCATGTGGTGTGACCTTTATGACCTTACAGTACCACTGGAATACGAGGTACTTGTACCACCTCTGGTATGTCAGCAGAGGAAGTTTTTGTAAGGGAACACTTCCATGTGGGCCTTATCTGTGTAATTTGCATTTAGTTCTGAGTGTTGTTGAGTTGTGTTAAAGTAAAAAGCACTTTATAATAGGGCTTGCTTTGGACATTGTGTCTCTGGAAAACGCCATCAAACAAAAAACAGCTCACAGTGTTTTTTTACTACTTTGCTCTCAACACCAGGAAAGAAGAGCCCAAATACAAGATTTAGATGAGGACTAGAGAGATTAAACAAGATAACAGTTTATCTTTATTATCTGTAACATTAGCCTAGGGAAAGCATTAGTGCTACATATTTTAATATTCCTTTCACTGGATGTGGATTTTAGGAATACAGATTTGAACTACAGGTTTCTTCGTACAGTGAGGTACATGAACACAGCTCAGCGTTAATTCTCTGTGTGTCCTATTGCGTACTTGCTAGGCTATTTTGGGTCAAAAGTGATGCGGGGGATAAAGGGAGATGAGGTGATAACATTGAATGATCTGGAGATTAGGGATACAGTTTCCATTCCTGTAGCAACACTGGCCTCATTTCACTGCGGGGCTTAGCGACACTCGCACTCTCTCTCTCAATTTGCCTCTCTCAAACAGACGCGCTCTGTGAAGAGCTTGTCCGTATCGCTTCGACTTGTATTTTAATCAATATTGAAATCAACCACCGTGACAAGTCGTTTGATTTGAAGCATGAAACACTTCAAATGGTGACAGACAATTGAAACAAGGCAGAATACAGCTCGCATAAAGACTTGATTGAAGAAGTTGATTTGCACTGCAAACAAGAAAACTTTCCCATCGCGGGCAGGGCTTTTCACTTGTTTCAAGAGTCTCGATGCGTGACGCAATGAGTGACTCATTCAGATAGATATATGCAGCGTTCCTTGGGGACTCGCTTTGATCCGCACAGCCTTTTAAAATGGAAAACAAACCAAGCGAGTGTCACCTAAGCAGCGCCGTCTGAAACCTGCTCAGCCTCTGTGTGCAGCCAGAGGCCTGTAATACAGCTTACCCAGGCTGACAAACACAGATAATGCACCAGTTGGCTGCTTTCACAGAGCATTGCTTGAAAAGCCGGGATATGTTGTTTTCTTTTCAACCTCATAACCATGCATATCTTCACATGCCGCCATATGGTTGCTGTCACCACCTCAAAATGGCGGTAGCTGTCTAAGATATCGTTATGGCAATTGGCCATTGTTAGAGGTGTGATTACTATGTAGATAGATGGCGGGGAGGTATGTGCTCTCATCTAGATGTAATTAAACCAAACATCACTTACATGTTTTACCCACAATAGCTCACATTGGTTTGGCGGAACATGGGGCAGTGTGTGCATGTGGACAAACTTTGCATATGCTTACACTGAAAACAGTGGTTGTTTGTGTGTGACACAGATCCAGAGTAAGATAGGAGGACTGTGTGTGAATGAGAGAGTGACAATATGCTTGTAGATATGTGTACTGATACACAAGTCTGACTTCAGCATGAAAAGGTGAAATTGAGCATTAATTAGTGCCATTGTGTTCCCGGTCGTCTACAAGAATGGCTCCATGTGAGGCATCCAAAGATGGACACGCAAAGAGAAAGTAAAAATATCCGCTTGTGAGAGAAAGAATGGGCAAACAAAAGTGTGTGTGTATGTGTGTGTGTGTGTGTGTGTGTGTTTCGGTTCAGCAGAGTGAGCGCCCCGGGCCTATACAGTGCCATGTCAGTGTTTATCTATTTCAGCTAAGCGCTCGTTCGTTGAGAGGTACACACTCGTGTAAAGTGGCTGCTGGGTAATCGTGTGAATGGAGATCAGTCAATGGGCAGAGGAGGGAAGGCCCCAGTGCATGTTGGGAAGCAGCTCTAAAGGGCCCAGGGGTGGGGGTGGGGATTGCATAACGCAGACATGTGCTTAACGGGGTCGGATAAACAAACAGAGATCAATGTCATCATCATCCTCATCAGATCATTACGGGGAGCCCTGTGGGACTGATGGCGGGGTCATTAAAGGGTAATACCACTGTTTCTTTTTTTAAGTCAGTGTCGTTGGCCTCACAGTCATCACAGCACTTCTCTGTCATTGGTCCTTGGAAAAATTTACCCCAAAAGAACAATGAAATCCATCACAGAATGCAGGAAAGTTTAAAGGGGAACTCCACTGATTTCACACTGTGGGTTCTGTGTAACTGATACTGTCTTCTGTGGCTCTGGAGGAACTCCCCAAACTTAAAAAAAAACACACAACCTTGATGATGTCATCAGGTGTTACCCCTGCTTGGGTTTGGAAACTACACATCTTTTACCGAAAATCTTTATTAGAAACACGAGTTAAGGGTGTCAAGAAGTGGGTATTTTACAGGCATTTGGGGTCTATTGAAAAACAGGTGTATCATGGGAAACGTAGGATCCAGCTTAACCTATTCTGTGACTGGGCACGATGATGTATTATCGACCAGCATTTGTTGACATATACGTTTTCCAATATAAAAAGCTTTTTTACAGATCATATAATGCAGAAAATTATTCTTGGTTTGATTAAGCAATAGTTTTAGCTATTTATTTTATTTTTATTTATCTTTTTTTCAGTGTTTCTTTCTATAATTGGCTAATATAGTGTAAAACAATGTTACAGATTATTCACAAAATAATTTTTTAGTTTGTTCCATTACTTGTTGCAGCTCAAAAATGAACAATATTGGAATACCAGTTTAATTTGGTTTGGTCGTATTTAATCCTTCACAACTAGGACAACTAACACTTATTTTCATTACCCATGACCCTCATTTATAATTCTCATAATGAATTAATACTATGGTCAATAAAATATTTGAAAAATTTTAGAATGTGCCCAACTTCTAGAGCCCAGGATGACTTAAAAATATGTCTTTTCCCTTAAATTTTGGTTGAAAAATAAAATGCATAATAATATAAAACCAAGAAGAGCAGCAAACTATTACATTTGAGTAGGTTGAACCAGCGGAATTTGCATTTTTTGCTAAATAAATGACATAAGGATAATCATAGCAGTCTATTTCAAGCTACATGTAACAAGTTTGTATTTTCAAATGAAGGACGCTCAGCTACAAGTGATTGACAGCTGACAGAAATGAATAGCGAGGAAATGTTTGAAAAGAGATCTAATCAGCTGTGTCTGCAGTGCAAACTGAGAAGCAGAGAAGAGTTTATAGCCAGGAGTGTAGTTCTAAAAGCGTACTTTCTAAACCCTGCTGTACCGACAACAATACAACACTACAGATCAATTACCAAATTGGCTCACACTAAAAAGACACCAGGAGGGAACATAATGCTGAGTTTGCCCACACAAACAACTGTTTCTACCACCTGCAGCACAATGGGGCTCAAATCACTGTCAAACAAGACAGATTACACTGTACCAGTGATTGTCTTAAAATTGACTATTTATAGATCTGAGGACGGTTGAACTCACTTTCAGTATCATTTGTGTGATTGTGTGTGTTCCCCTTCCATCTGCAGGTGTAGACATGAAGCTCTGTTGACTTTCACCTCACCACTTTGTCACCGTGTGTATCCTCTCACACTAAAAATAGGCAGGGAGCTTCTAAACAAGCCACATCGCTATTGTCACGGCAAACCGGTGCCCAAGGACGAATAAATACATTGTGTGTATTAAGGTTTATATATAGTTCAGGTTGTCGGGAGGCATGAGCGAACAGCACATCCCCCAGAAAATTAGGACATGCTTGTGTGGGCACATAAGAGGCAAACGAAGAGATAAAGAGCCGCGCACACACACATAACACACACACAGGAATAATTAATCAATATTGTTTCCATTAGCCAACTGGAGAGGGAAGACACTGCACCATAATTAGGGAGCACTGCGGAGCTGCTAGCTCATCTCCTCGAGCAGCAAATCAAGACGAACACAACGTTTTCCTCTCTCTCTCTCTCTCTCTCTGCTGTGGGTAGATTTTTGCATGACCTCTCCTAGCTACAGATGCTTAATGACAACAGAGGACTCAGGAAATAATGTTCAGTTATATCATCAAAGACAAAAAAAAGTGTCGGGGGTTGGGCAGGAGAATCCGGTGACAGTTTACGTAAGGTCTCCTGCCACAGTGCTGTCACACTGCTGACGTCAGAGAGAGCGTGAGCGAGGAGAAAGAAGCACATTCTACAGATGAGATGGAATATGACACAAAAGTGAGCATTTGGAAACACATTAGGGAGCCCTGATTCTGATCTGGGTGGAAAATAGAAAATCTATTCAGAGTTTAAACGATTATAGCCTGGAGATGGAAGCCATTTCTATCGGAATTGCAGAGCTGCTGCTGCTGCTGCTGCTGCAGTGCACTGAGGATGTGAAAAACAGATTTGACAGGATTACATAATCCAGTCAGTCTAAGTCAGCGAGGACTACTGGTAGGTAGGCTACCTGCTGTCTCTAGTTATTCATCTGTCTTTCCATCCATCATCACTAATAATTCCCCCCTTTAGAATGATCTGATAGGAGTACAGATATTGTTACGGCTGTATGAGGGCTCTTCCAATGCATAGCAGCAGGTCTTTGTTGTCAAAGGAAGCTGATTTATAGAGGCAATAAAAGGAGAGCAAACCGGGGACTGCAGCGAAGAGCTGGCAGCGAGGAGATACCGAGGTTTGCACCGCATGAAATGGCTGCCGTAAAGTCACATAAAGATTAATAATAATATTCACAATCATGGGTTTGCTTATAGCAGAGAG
This sequence comes from Serranus cabrilla, assembly GCA_903364295.1. NCBI lineage: Eukaryota > Metazoa > Chordata > Actinopteri > Perciformes > Serranidae > Serranus > Serranus cabrilla. The sequence continues at coordinate 189,753 of CAFUXE010000162.1, read as the reverse complement.
GAGGGGGAGACTATACAGGCCTGCCATATGACAGCTATAGCTCACACTGAGCATGCTATAAATACGCTGAACACATACACAATCGTTAGAATGTCTTGTTATGACATTTTTCTTCAAAATACAAAAAGTAAAACTGTCTTCCATTGGGGCATATTGCCTATTGGGATACACACACATTTCCCTATCAACATGTTATCTTGAGAAATCTCTCCACTAGTGTCAAAAAATGACAATTTATAAAAGAAAATTGAAATAGATGAGATTACCATAAACATATTTTCATATTGTGTCACATTCCTTAAACAAAATCCTGGTTTAAACACCCATACAAGACTAAAAGCCTAGCCATGTTGGACATATGTTGCACATGCGTAAAAGCATTTTTACGCGTTAATTACGCATGACGCATGACTGTCTAATGGAATTGCTCATATCCAGCGCGTGACATGGCTTAAAATAAATGTACTAGAGATGATTAACATGCCATATGGTTGATGATACTCCATGCAAGGACCCTCACACACTCGCCCCCATCCTCCCCTCACCTGTCCTTTTACAAGGCTGGCCGCGAACTGCCTCATGACCGCCTCCACCGTGTAGGCGCTGGACCATCCGCGGGGGGTCAACAGCTCCATGCATATGGCCCCGCCGTCCAGCACGTAGCCGTTCTCCAACCTCGGCGTCAGGACCCGCATAAAGGGCGGCGAGAAGGGGAAATTATCGGGAAAGGTGACGTTGAGCAGTATGAACTCGGTGCTGGTCTCCTTCATGTCCTGCCACAGCGCCGAGTCCTTGTCCACTTGGTGCAGCTTGACGTTCCAGTCATACAGGTTGTCCTCCACCAGCTCCACCGTGATGAAGTTGTCCCCTAACCTCCTGATCTCCTGTAGCTCCTTCATCAGCCTCCGCGTCCGGACCTGGGTGCAGTGTTGCCGGTGAGGCGCCAGCGGTGGTATCGAGGAGGCACTGGTCGCTTTACTCCCGCCTCCTCCCGTCTGCTGCTTCTCCTTCGCATCCTTGCCCTGCTTATCCTTGCCGGACGGCTTGTCCTTGCCTTGCTGGTCCAGCTTCCTCGCTTTAATCTCCGGAGTGCTCAGGATGTTGGCTTCGTTGGCGGTTTGACAGTGTTTGTTGGCGTTGTTTTTCTGGTTCCCTTTGGTCCCCTTTAGCGATCCCTGATGGTGCTTTGGGTCCTCGGTGTCTCGGTCGTGCAGGCGGATCAGACCGATCTTCCGCAGTAAGGTGGCCATAATGTGTTATAGAACTATATTCTCCGCCGATCCCCCCGCACAGGGGCAAGAATCACCCTTTAAAGCCGGTCCCCGCTCGAAGAGAAGACCTTCCTTGATGCTGATTATTAACCTTGTTTTACCGCAATCCCCCCTCCGTTCACTGCAGCCTCAGGATGAACACAACCGGGGGAGCCTGTGCAGTTTTCTCCTCAGTGCATCATCTCGACACGGCTCCACTGAAGAAAAAACAGCAGAACAACAAATAAATGCGAGATTAGATGAATATTCTCGTATAGACAGCAGTTTTGTCTAAACAGATCAATAGAATTCGATCATTTCCCCCCACAAGTGGACCGACATCATGACTGTGACTGCAGTTGTTCAATGATAGGACGATGCATTACGCAGAGGTGATGTTATAATACATTTTAACAGAAGGGTGCATACCATATCATCATAAAGAGAATAAAACCCCACATGAAAATACTATATGAGGAATCATGTAGGCTTATTGAAGGAAAATTATGGGAAGAAAAACACCATGATGATTCACAAGGCTGTTATAACAAATTATCTCACAAATGATTACAAGACAAACATTGGACTCTTGTAGGAAATGTTTAGGGATAATACAGAAACAGGCAACGGATGATTAAAACACATAAATATAAATATTACAAAGGTCACTATAAAATGACTATAAGGATATATGCGCCATTAACTGATGTTAAATAATATGGAGTGAATTATAAGTGATAAAATACCACAACGATCATTATACATCCACAACACACACAACAAGCTATCCAGTGTAAATCCTTATCATAAGAATATCATACATTTTCCTTTATGTGTGCTCTCCCGCCCACACAGACCCAATATTAGACCAGCAATCCGTCAGCAGACCGTGCTTACCGTAGACGGCTGAAATTCGAACTATGTCCGTTTTATATCCCGTAATGTAGACCGGACACCGATCCCGCTTGTGTGTCAGGAGAAGAAATTGCTCCACCATCCAGGGGACCTGCCGTCGGTGGGAGCTGCAGTGAGGAGGAGAAGTAGAAGAAGAAGAAGGAGAGCCTTTGATGTGTGTGCAGCTGCTGCAGCTCCAGCTTTAATGCAGCCGAGGACAAACCAGCCCCCGGTAATCCTTCTCAGCCAGTCTGTTCTCGCGGAGGAAACGCTGCGACGGCTGCAGCATTTCAGAATAAAAGCCCCGAGCTTAGTTTGTATACAAGGCAAACCAATCAAGCGCTTACATATGTATGATGTGTATGAAATTACAGCATTGACAGATCCCAGGTGCCCATTACCAATGGTGGTATGTAACAAAGTACATTGACTGAAATACTAAACTGTTAAACTTTCTGGTTACCTACTATATACAATTACTTTATATTTCAGTGGGAGATATTGTACTTTCACCTCACTACATTAATTTCATGGTATAAATACAAAATCTAATGATTTTATAAATTACAAGGTATTAAACAGACTACCTATCGGCATATAATGAAATATAAATGAGCTCCATCTTGACCACCTGCAACATTAAAGTCATGCGTACATTAATGCATAAACATTTTAGAAATGATAAATGTCAATGCTTAGTAGTAATAGTAATAGTTATGTTTATATTGCTATCATTGGGTACTGGTTTGCCATTACTATATTTTGATGCTTTGGCAACATTGTTCTCAAAACTTTCATTACAATAAAGCCTTTTGAATTGAATTGACAATTGAAAAAACAAGTATAATTAAATAATATAAGTCTGAAATGATTCATTCTGCATAATGAATATAATTAATTAATAATCTCGTCTATTATACTTTTGGTACTTCCAAGTATTTTGATGCCAATACTTTTGTGCATTTACTGAAGTTAACTTGAATGTAGGGCTTGTACTTGTAAATATTTTTCACACTTCAGTATTATTATTTTTACTGAAGTAAATATTACTATAAAGACCATAAAAGCTCACCCTGTACCAAGCGCCATATCTTCATGTAATATTGCTTTTATTTTGAAGGTTAATGGTATATTTACTGGTCTATTCATGCTAACTCTGGGTGGCTTAGTGTTCTTGTATTTACCTGAAAGAATACAGGCTCGGCAGAAAGAAGATGCCAGAGGAATGTAATTTCAACGTCACTGGTATTCACTTTCACGTTTAGTGTCCTATTTACCCCAGTGCAGTCAGCGCGTGTATTTACACTCACTAAAGTTACCCTTCACTGCGAGCAGAGCTCAGCTTTATTATAGAAGTCACTCAGAGCTTTCGATTTCTGACAAATATTTCATAATGGAATACTATATATTCTCAGTATGATTTGAATAAACAAACCGTTTTCATTCCTCATATTAATTGTGTAATACTGGCTTCAATGCAGTCAAGGTACCTCTGCAGTAATAAACTCTATAGTCATTTCTTGACAAAGAGGCGTCTTTCCAACTGGCAGCACGACACTCTGAGTCAGTTGACGACAATCTGTCATTGGTTGTTGGCTAGGTAGCAGAAGGCTATTGGCTGTTTCACTGGCGTAAAGCACTTTGGCGTTGTGACTGTCGTAGACTCGGTGGCTAACAGTCAACAGCGGTTATTTGACAAAAGAATTCTTCTAAACGGAGTTATTTCCATTTAATATTAGCAGTATAGTAACAGTTCACTAACATGGCTGAAAAATTTGATAATCTGGAGGAGCATTTGGAGAAATTTATCGAAAATATTCGACAGTTGGGAATCATCGTCAGCGACTTCCAGCCTAGCAGCCAAGCAGGACTAAACCAGAAACTGTGAGTCATGTTTTATCCACATCGTTATATCTACCAGAATCTGCAGATACGCTTCATATTAACATGTTAAGTTGATTGTTCTTGTCAGAAATTTCATGATATCTGGACTGCAAGACATCGAAAAGTGCCGTCAACAGCTCCATGAGATTAACGTACCGCTGGAAGTCTTTGAGTGAGTATAGAAACGTTAGCTCTTATATTGTTTCTTTATAAGTTATGTAACAATATTTTCTTTACACATCTACTGTTGTCCACAATTGCCCTGTTGCTGTGAATAAGCGTATCTGTTGTATTAAGAGAATACAGATCGCTTGTCGTTAATGTCACGCCAAACCCCATTCAAAAATCTGATGATTCTATAGTGTCATTCCTTGTCCGAACATTTGGTAAAGTTACATGGCCCATTTTACTTTTAATTTAGACTTCCAAGAGCCCCTCTTAAATTCGGCTTTATTATAATAAAAAAAATAACAATTTTAACTTTAAGAAATGGTTTCTCCCTTTTGTTCTTGCTCTTCACAGTTACATTACTGTATATGGGTGGACGGTTGCTCAAATATTACATGACAAACAATTCTTTCCTGAAATAAATTACTTTTTAAATTAAAAGGATTTTTTTTTTATAATTTCTGGAGTTTCATATATTATAACTTGCACATACCTTAGACTGATGCTGCTGTCTATGTTAATTGAAATACTGTGCACCTGAAGAACTATCCATATTATGTATACTGTATCTCCTGCATTATCATTCACATACCATTATTATCATAATGTACACAGATTAGTTTTGCACTATTTTTATACAGCTAATTTTTTTTACATGTATTATTACTTAGCTAGTATCATAATGTGTATAGCATATCTTTCTTTAATATCTTATCTTTCTTTTTTTATTGTTATTATGTGTTACTGTAGTAGTGTAAATTGTTTTATTTTCATTTTATTCATTTATTTGACAGGGGCAATACATGTAAGCATTGTTGTATATCGATATAAAGCAGCTGCTGCAATACATATAGGAATGTGCAATGCAATGTGCCTTTGCACATTTCTTACCTGAGACAAATGTAAGTTTAATAAGAAGAAAGACTAAGTTACCAAATTTAGTTAATAGAATTCATGATTCCCTATTTAATCTTTGCTTTATGGCGCCATCACAGTCCCATTGACTAATGTTATGCCTCATGTTTGTAGATACATTGACCAAGGTCGAAACCCTCAGCTGTACACCAAGGAATGTCTGGAGAGAGCCTTGGCGAGGAACGAGCAGGTCAAAGGGAAGATTGACACTATGACGGTATGAGATAGTGCCAGGGTCACAAAGATTCCCACCAACCACACTGCAAGCATACACTGAGCCAACAAACTATTTCACTGATTACATGCTCCCAAGAGTATTTTGGAATTTGCTAAAAGATAAAAAATGTCCTTTTCAAGGATCATTGTCATTATACAAAGAGCCCGCTTTGTTAAGTTGTCCTGTTTACCGATGATAAATGATTGTCCTTGGACACAATGTTTACATCTTTTAGTGGTTCAGTAGAAGCTCAGCTCTATGAAGCAGATATTTGATATATGTCTTTATATTCAGTTCTTCTACATTACTTTTTTATTATGGCCTTGGCTTCAAATTCAAAATGAGTGTATGTATTTTCAATTGCATGATAAGAATATCTGTTTCTGTAACATTCAATTGAATTTTGGTCAAAAAGGTTTTGCAAATCATTCTGTCCCAACTTCCCAATCATGGTTGTGTGACAAAAAACAGAGAAACATTTGAAAACTCCATAGTTGACAGGCTAAAAATAAATCAGTAATAAACTAACCTCTAATGTCTCTTATTACAGAAATTCAAGAGCCTTCTAATCTCAGAGCTCAGCAAAGTGTTTCCAGAGGAGATGGTGAAGTATAAGGCTATTCATGGAGAAGATGCTCCCTCCTAGTGACTGCTGCACCACGACCCCTGACCTCCAACCTGTGACCCTTGAAATAAAAGCCTGAATGGAGTTTAACCAAGCAGGTTCCTCCGTGGTCGCCCGCAGAATATGATAATACACCATTATTATTTTTCTTAAATATTGTGATGCTGTTGCTGTCGAAGAAGGTTTGATTTGTGCTCTACACTCTGACTCAGCCAATCCTCTCCTTTCTCTACATTTAAACTTAATTTAAAGAATTACAAATCAAAAGCAAGTATATGTGTGGAAGAGAGGGGAGAAACAAATAATTTTCAGTGCTGTTTTGTTATGTTGCCAGGAGACACATTTCTTTTTAATGCCTCTGATGATGCATGAGCACTCAGCTGGCAGCAGAGGCAACTTCCACAACTCCCAACTGTACAGATGAAAATATTAAAGAGCTGTAGGGCACCCGTGTGTTCTGTATTAAGGAATTTACTCCATCACTTGTACATACAGTATATTTATACCTTTTGTAATGCTTCCCAATCAGTGTGCATTTGTACCACAACACAGTTCATGACATTTTGTACCGAGCTCAGGTTTCTAATTGAATGCAAATGCTATCTGATGGTAATTCTGTGCCTGATCACTTGACATGATCAGAAATGAGTCCACTCTTTATTTGTTACTTGTTTGTATTATAATAAGTTTTGTTATTAAATGATCCTCGTTGGACAAATGCTGTGTTTTGACATTGTTCCATTACAGTGATGAAAATATTATTTTTAGGAACAGATTGAATCAAATACACCTTTAACCTTTAGCTTTACAGAATTAGTCTGAACCGGGATACATATACAGAGAATAAGTGATACCGATTTAGTGTTTGCAAATGCTGGCAATGCTTTTCCTGTAAAAGATCTTCCTCCTTTATGCCCTCCAGAGTATAAAATAATACATTAGTAGAATTTGATGTATTTCCTGGCAATCCTGAAAAACCAGTTATGATAACTTCAAGCAAATCATTCAAGTGCTTGCCTATGAAATGTTAATGTGTAAGTATTCACAGTGTACAGTAGGTTGTGTTTATACCCACTAGGGTGGATCATATTTTGTGCCAATATAAAATGTAATTGCAGTATTTGACTATTAAAGTAAATGTGCAAGTATTTGTGAAAGACCTTAAAAAATACTTTAAATATTGCAACTGCGGAAACGAATGCTGTTTTACATGAACTACTATTGTAGTGGTTTGGGGTAAAATGGGTAATTATGTGGAATTCAATTAAATCCCATTATGGTGTTAGCATAGTGGAATGATGCTCGGCACATTTAATGAAGTACTTAAGTAAAAATTTACTTGTATCCTACTTGAGTATCTTCTTGGCCACATTCTCCTTCTACTCCACCAAACCTCACAGGGAAATATTTGTTTTTTTTCCTTCACCACATTCATTTAACAGCATCACTGACCATAGCTACAAAACAATTAAGATTTTTCCATAAAAAGCGTGACACGCTTATGAATTATGATGCTGCCAAACAGTTTCTACAAGCTGAGAAAATTAATTGGTAACTTTTTTTTATGTAGTTTAAGTAATTTGTCATGCAAAAGACTTAGCGTTAAATTAGTAAAACAATTATTTTGAAATGATCCCTTTTTCCGTTCTGGGTAATCATAATGACTTTTCTTCATATTTTTCAAATTTTTTACAAAACAAACATTTAACCATTGAGAAAAACATCAACGGAATAATCTATTATCATAATAACTATGAGTTGCATTCTGATAAAAAAATAGTTAAGTTTAGCTTTAACATTAATTAATGAATAATAATCTAATGATATAATATATATTTATTACACACTTTTACTTGAGTAACAGTTTCAAAGCAGGATTTTTACTTGTAACAGTATGTTTTGCAGTGTGGTATTAGCAGTTTACTTCGGGTAAGGGTCTGAATACTTCACCACTGTGTGTTAGTGGGCCACCTGCATGGACATGATGACGTATCAGTGACAGGGTCACTCAGCTCGAGTGTCTCCTGCAGAACGTCTTACATTGTAACTATACACTGCCAGTGTAAGCGTGTGTCTCCCTGGCTAAAAGAAAGGGACAGATGCTCTGGAAACAGACTGGGCTGCGTCATCAGGCAGGTTACGGCCTGCCACGCCTCCTCCTGCTGAGGCTTAACCACGGCGACACGCCCCTCTGACCCTGGAGGCCGATCCTCTGGGACAGGAGGAGGGGAAATGAGCCCTGTTATTGGTTTGTGATCTATGCAGCCAAGTAATACAGACGGCCCTTTTCCCTCGCTGTCACTCTTCCCAGAGGATTTCCGAACACGCGTCTCGTTTAGTCAGCCGTGGTTTAGTGAGGACTCAGCTTCTATCTTTTATTGGGGGAGGAGGAGACTCTCAGATGCCTGATTTACATCCAGAAAATTCTGTTTCTAATATGGTTCTCAAGCTGCTTTTCAGATGTAGCCTAATGCTATTTATATTCTTGCTTTTTAAATGAATAGTTTGACATTGTACACTTAATGCTATGCTGCAGAGAATTAGATGATTTTTAGGTGTCTGTGCAATAAATATAAGGCCACAGCCTTATAAATTGGAAACAGGTCAAAACAGCTGGTCTGGTTTTACCCAAGGCAACACATTTGCCCACTAAATCTCACCATTTTTTTTTTAACTCTCCAAAGGCTGAAATGTAAAAATCTATCATTTTCTGGTTTCCAGGTTGACAGATTTTATGAGGTTTTAGGACTCCAGGAGGCCACTGTGTCTGGCCAACAAACAGGCTTGTACACAACCCCCCAAATAAACCACAATCTGGCATTGAGAGACCCCTCTCTGTGTCAGTCAGACCTGTTTTAAAGTGGCCCCAGGAAAATCAGACCTGGACCAAAGTGGCCCCAGAGCAATTAGACCTGGAATAAAGTGGCCCAAGGACAGTCAGACCTGGACCAAAGCCAATCCTTACCCCAAATTACCTCAGGGTGACTAGACCTGGTCTAAAATGACCCCAGGAACAGACCCAAGAAAAGAGAGAACTCCAACACTTGCAGCAGCAGGAAACACAAAAGCCATGATGCCATCAGCCACATAAACATTCTGTAACAGAGGTAGTGATCACGTCACAGCGCCTGTCCTTCAGCGTTCAGTCCTCCAGGATGCAAACCTTGCGATTTTCCTTCTCAGAGCACCTTGAACATCATTCATCAGATGCCGTCAGCCACATCTATTCCTGTGTTCTTTGTTTCTAGCCTGTTTCTATCCTTTGACGAGGCTTCTCTGTCTGGATGACGAACACCCCCGCTGCAGCGAGTCACAGCAGCGGTGGTCAAGGGCACCCTTTCAATCCAATAACAAGCCAATTCGGAGGGACGAGAAATTGAATTAAATGCTGTTTTTATCCAGTTTGCGATTGTGTCTGCTCACCATGACATTTCTGTCACAGGGTGACACTCCGAATGTGTGTGCGGATGTGTGTCGTGATGCTTGACTAACCACAAAAGGGGAGAAGCAGAGGGAGAGGGTATTGTACTGTAAATATGTCTCAGTATGAAGTGCTGAGGTGTGTTGGATGACTCATCCAAGGTGACTGAGTCTTTCTCGCTCCTCTTCTTCGTCTTGTGTGCTCAGGCCCGACACCCCCGAACAAACATCATCTTCCTTTGCCTTCTGCCCTCCTTTTCAATAGCCAACACCTTTTCTTCTTTTGTGGCATCTTGCTCTGCGCACCTTGACGCATCAGTGATGTTGATTGACTGATTCATGTGGAGGTGGACTCTTCCCCTTTAGTTGTCATTCTCAGAGTGCAGGAGGACAAAGGTTCATATAACACGCTCGGTGGAGTAAATACTGTAATAGATGGATTCTCTCATATTCCATTTTCTCTGCTGGAAGAACCCATTTCGCCAATTTCATGGTGTAAATTGGACACTAAACAAATTGCTTTTCAAAAACAAAGGCCTGAGTGAACACACTGCTGTCTTTGTCCTGCAAGTATCACATTGTGAGGGAGTGTTTGGTGGAGTATCAGGTGATCAGGTCCCTTTGCAGTCTTTAAATTGTTAATTCAATTCCCTGAAAACATTAATTTAGGTCAAAGGAGGCATTCAACAATGACATGCAGCTAGTTATCATCACAAGACAAGCTATAATTCAACCAACAAATCAATTTCATATCCAGCATTTATTTTTGTTTAGCTGCCTATCTTTTCAAATAAACAATTTCTTCAGACTCGACATTTATTTAAAGAAGCCTTGTATCTTGAAAAGGTTCTTGTATAAAGAGTCTACTAATGACATCATGTTTTCTCTTGCCCCCATAAAAAGAGAGCGTCCACCTTCTTTCTGAGTCTGGTCCTTTTTACTGGTTAATTCCAGTGAGGCTACAATGAAGGCAGTTGTATCTTTTTAATTGATAATTAGTTGTGTAATATTGATAGAAACTACTGTTCTGCTAGTGATGCAATGTTAATGCAGTGTTCTTTAATTTAATAGCTCTATCCTAACTAGAGATGTACTTTTCATCCCAGTGCATTTGTAACACTTGTAAAATGAGAGAGGACAATTCTCAGTATAACAGAATATTCTAGCGCTCTTTAAGTCCCTGTCAATACGAACTTTTCAGGTTTCAATGTCATTTGGTCTTCACTGCTCTGTCGCCCTTTGAAAGCAGTGTGGTGCAGCTCAGCATTCAAGTGGCAGCAGTGTGCCACACTGGGTGATGTTTAACCTGTGATGGTCTTGGGTTTGTGGGGAATGGTGTTCATTAAAGGCAATGACTGTATAAAACAGGATGGTGTAGCCCCCGTGTTGTGGTTTGAACCTTCGAGTTTGGCATTCTTGCTATTGCCATGTTGGGTTTTTGGAGCCAGAAATGACCCTTTTTGGACAAGAGGTTGGATTTGATTGAGAACCTGAGGACATACCCACCGATACTGGCAACTTGCCTGCTGCAAACAAAGTTAGCTTCCATAATTCAAGGTAAACCAACAACAAGTTTACGGCTATCTAAATGTACACAGTGCCATGGAAACACATCTCTACACCTCTATTCTGGTTGACAGGTTGCCTGGGTAGCGATTTGTCAACCACAAGGAAACCCTGCCCTAAAGCATGCTCTGCTTTATCATGTATTTTATTCTAAATGGGACCATAATTTACACCATGTCCATCATGCTGTGTTATAGAAGACTTGGATAACAGTTAATGACTAACAATTGAGACCAAAAACTCAATAGGAAAATGTTTACTGAGGTGATAAATCAAGTGAGAAGGGTCAAGCTCATTAACTTCTATTCAATCTGACTTCTTTTTACAGCCAGTGGAGTCGCCCCCTGCTGGACATTAGGAAGAATGCTGGTTTAAGTAACCTCCGCATCCACTGCAGTCTATAATTGAAAAAAACAAAACAGAAATAGAACAAAATTACATTAAAAAAAACACCATTCCTTTTTAGATAAAACAAGTGACTGATCACATACTGTTGTGCAAGTTTATAATATAAGTTGGGATTTCTAGTAATTGCATTACTACAAATGTCAAAGTGACTTTGAATGAGGTTTTCTTATCCTTAAGTATATGTGAAGCAGAAGTTTTGAGTTCACTTTGACTCTGTTTTGTGCAGCGAGTACAGCTTGTTTTACCCTCCTGCATTGAAGCCTTTCCTTTAAGTGCCTGTGGACTGTAGTTCCTTTAGAAGCTCGGCTGTGCTTCATCGTAATGCAACACATTTTCCTATCTTTTATTTCATCTTCATGCAAATGCTTTTGGGAGTTTCGAGCTGGAGCGGCGGTTGAAATGTAAAATCCACCCGTTGCCCTTGGGTCAGCCCAGGAAACACAAAAGCGGGGGCTGCTGCCTTTGATGCTATTAGCATAATGTCTTTCTGATGCTAATGCTAAGTGCCTCGGACTGACCGCTGAAGCCCACACGGCCCACAGACATGATGGTCTTACATGGCTGCTGCTCGCTCCCTCTCTGCCTCGCTCTTTAGCACTGTGACGACTGGCTGTCTTGCCTCAGCTTAGATCACCTCAATGAAGGTCAGGAGGCGGACCCCTTCTTCCTTCTGTCACCCTGGTCACCATGGAAACACCCCTCCCATTCGCCATCACCCACCCTTTCTTTCTCCTCTCTCTGGACAATGGCCTTTTCTGTGTGTTACTGTGTACCCAAGTGCCGTATGGTAAATGTTAAAAGTGTGTATGTGTGTGTGTGTTGGGGGGTAATAGGCCCTGTCTCATCACAGCTGATTTGTGTTGGTGATTCTACAGTTTTCCAGGGCCCAGATATGAATTGTAATCGGGACTTACACTCCTACGCACTGCTCTCTGCACATCTATTAACTCCACACACACCCACACAGACACACACGTACACGCATGCATAGGCACACAGTGTGAGTCAAGTCAAAGAGCCCTGCTGCGGAGGTGAGCAGGGCCCGGCTGTGTTGCAAAACAGTAATGAGACTCACAACACAAAGGCCAGCGAGAAGCACGACTATTATACCTTTCGGACCCTCTCAGGGGTGTCTGTTTGAGTGTGTGTGTGTGCGTGTGTGTGTAATGGACATTAATGGGGTGATAAAGACACTAAATGAAAACTATAAATTAGCCAAATGATGTCTGCTGCACGGCGCTCCTCACACCTGCCGCGATTGAATTATTGAGCTAAAAAAAAACACCACAGATGGAAGTTAATAGATGGAAAATATTATTTTCATCTCCACTTTGTGGCCCAAATGCCGGTATGTGTACATCCCTCCTCCTCTCTCTTCTCTTTTCTCTTTTTTGGACTGCCATTTTCATCTGCAGCCAGCCTGATATGCTGACAAGCACTAAGAGTGGGAGTGAACAAGACAGAAAGTGAGAGAAAAGACATAGAGAGGGGGGAGAGAGAGAGAGTTGTTATAATTTCCCTCTGGTTTAATTATCTGAGTCTGTAGACAGCCCCAGTCTTTCTCTCTTGTCGTTAAATGTTAGAGGTGAGAATGTGAGCCGTCTGTGTGTGTATCTGTGTGTGAGGGATCCTTTTCCCTGTGTGCGCTAATGGCATGCACAACAAAAAGCACAAGGCGCAGCAGCAGCAGCAGCAGCAGCAGCAGTGCTGGGCAGGGAATAGCCTTATCCCACTGTAATGTTTAAACCTCGCTCATTACACAGTGAAAAGAGGAAATCGATCATTTTCATCACCGGCTGTCACCGTGTGATTACACAAGTCAATGAGCCATCATATTCATAGCTATGATTTAATGTACACTTGTGCAGCATAGCTCCGATGCACCCTGTATGCTTACAGCTTCTAAACGATTGTTCCTCTTTAAACAATGCATGGGAAGACAATCAGTGGAGGTTCTCACATTTTTACAAATGCCTTTGTGATATTAGTGTTGGCCAGAGGCTGTTTGGCCCGAGGCCGTGTGTTTTCAGGATATCGAGTGGGGGAGTTCGGCTTCATTCTGTATTTGCTGTTGTTAGTCTCTTTGTTTCAAACACAGCTTGCCACGTAGCTGATTTTATTCCAGATCCGTCTCTTGTACTGTTTTCACAGCAGAGATTGTGACTCTCCGTTGCATCAACAGCTCAGGTGTAACTGATGACATTAACGCAACATTGTGTAACTGTATTACCTCAAAATAACAGCTTCTAAATCATTTTGATGCTCAACTTCTGCACTTCTACACTTCTAATAGAAAAATAGTGCCTCTGTCTTTATCACTGTGCATCCTGAAGGACTGTGCTAACGCTATGTAACTTTGGTGATGGAGTAAAAGCTCCCTTAAGAAACAGGATTACATTTTTTCCCTCTGAACTCCACCAGCTGCTCTGCCATAAACACTCAATTTACAGAGTGTCACGATGAACAGAAAGCTTCTCATGCTGCTAAAGTTCTGCTAACCGCTAACTGCAGCTGCTGTCAGTTAGCTCAGTTAGCCACGCTGCGAGGACTGGGAGCTCGGAGCGCTGGGGGAGTTTTGTTGTTTACACCGATAGCCCAGGAGCTTTGGACCACTGGGAGGAGGAGGTTATTATCATCGTTTAAGTTCATTTCTCAAGTGAAAATGCCAAATATAACCTAGTTTGCACTACAGACAGAAAACTGAATATTTTGGACTGTTGATTTGACAAAATAAACAACTAGAAGACGTCACATTGGGCTCTTAGAAATTGTGATGTTTCTTGTTTTATTATTATTTTCTGGCATTTTTATGCGCCAGATCATCAATTGCAAAAAAATAAATAATACAAATTTGTCTAACTCACTTATGTAAAATTCAGAATTTAAATCATACATTTTAATTGATACATTTCCTAGTATAATGATAATGTGTATTAGTGAAAGAGAATACATTCAGTGGAAAATGCTGCAGATCGTTTTAAGATAGCTATGTGAGATTAATGGGCGGTGTCCCAAGTGGTCGAGTGAAATGTTAATTTGTTTCTTGAATAATTTCCCTTATAGTCAGCTGCTACACACAACCTCTATTGTCCTCAGGGTGTCTCTTTTATCCCTATGGACACACACACACACACACACACAC
>CAFUXE010000162.1:150258-165105 GCA_903364295.1 Serranus cabrilla | reverse complement strand
ACACACACACACACACACACACATATATCTCCCATCTCTGTCCCTTTTGGGGACATTGCATTTACTTACAATATTTTCCTAGAAACTTATCCTAACCCTAACCACTACTCGACTATTCCTAACCCTTACCATAACCTCACCTCTAACCAAATCTTCAGCCTAAACCTGGACCCCAAGCTATTTATTCACCTTATGGGAATCTGCAAGACTGGTCCTCACAATGTGACTGTGTAAACAGATTTATGTCCCCACAACGTTAGTAATACATAACACAAACGCACAAACACTCATGTGTTCACAGAAACACACATGCACACTTCTGTTCATCATAATTGCACTCACACTCATAGAGAGGCTTTCAATTGACTATAATTTCTGCATGATTAGTTTTGAGTGTGTGCATGTGCATTTGCGTGTGTAAGCATGAACATGGGTGCCATATCACCCTTGCCAGGGTGTTGGTGGGATCATTTGCATGCTGATTGATGGGCTTGTGTGCACATGCCTCCTATACGTGTTAATTAATCTATGTTCGCAAGTCACACTCCATCTGCAGAGCAGGCCTGTATATACGCATGTATACACCCTCACCTATAATTTCCATCTAATGAGCACATGCGTATGCGTGTGTGACACAGGCACAGATTGAGCGCAGTAAAATCAGACTGTGCGGGGTGTATAAATGACGCAGAAGGGTTCATAATGTGAGTGTCATCTGGCCTTCTGCTCTGTTTGAATGTCACTTTGTGGGGTCAGCACGACTGCACACACACTCATACACACACAATGTTTTGGTCACTCAGAGGGAGTTCAGCTCCTTAAGCCTATGTAAGCACCTGTGTGCTACAGTCGGCACACACAGGAATAGCCCTAATAAGGGGCTTAAACACAGACACACACACAGATCCAGATCTCTGAATGGAGCTAAGCTTTTCCTTCCCATGAGAGTCATCAATTAAGTTTTTTTTTAGACTTAGATCTTGTTTCTGTGAGTAACATAAACAATGTTCTATAATTGTATTTCCCTGAATAGAGGCATTAAAACCCTCTAGCAGGGTTAATTGGGTTTGCCCTTGCGTAATATAAAACACACAATTCAATCACATGAATAATTCCATAAAATAGCTGCTTCGGCCAGCCATTAAAACGTTAGTGACCTGTCTCTGCTCTGGTACAGTCCGGCCCAGGGCATCTCTTATGTAATGGACTTTATGCAGCCTCATGAGTCGCTGGTGATTCTCCCCCTTATTTGGCAACCGGCTGAGGGTGACACAGCAAAAAAAGCAGTCACCGTGCCATGTCATTGCATGGCTATTTTAAGAATACATCCTCACTTGGCTACTCATGAGGTGTCTGTGTGTTTTTCATAGTGAGAGTCTGCCTCCTCATCCTTTATAACCTGTTAATCTGTTTTTCCGTGCAGGTCCAGGAGAGTAACAGGTTCAGAATTGAACCAGAGTGTTAAAAATGTCTGTATACAAGTGTGAAAATGCACTAATCACTATGGCTTTGTGCTGTTTGTGCAATATGGGGGTGCATGTGAGTTAATGCGGAGATGTAAACAGAGGCAATCGATCATGCAGCACTGTGCCCAGACAGGTCCAGGCAGGACACACACTAATAGAGAGGCATCAGAGCCCTGAGTGTTTTGATTTCGTCACATTAAACGAGCAATGAGTTGCTGTTTTTGGCTGCAAAAGCACGTTTTTTGGAAAACATACTGTCTTATTGGTAGCAAATAAAATTTCAGATGTAGGTGCCACCCCTAGCCACACCCCTCCATCTGTGAAAGGAAGGGGAAACATTGTAGTGATGTTTGGGACTAATAGAAGACCCTGAGAAGAATTTTAGCCAATTTAACCAGCTGGACTGTACATGATGCGAAGGCCGAAGGCGATATGGCACCACAGCATTTCCAATGCTCTTGTTTTTTTAATTATCTCTGAGCTCAAAATACTTTTGCTTCAAACCATGGACTTTACACATCTACTAGGAGCGAGGATGCTAAGTTGTCAGCTAAGGCTAGTACTAACAAGCTGGCTTGGTTGCCAAGAAGCATCCGTAAATGAAAATGAACAGCAGATTCCTTAGAGTGTCTTTTAGTCCAACCAAACATTGAACATGATATTTTTTCAGTACCCAAAATGTTTTAATTACATTTGTTGAACTGAAAACACACTGTCAAAGGGTCAAAGTTCTATAACAAAAACACACAGTGCACCACAGTAGCAACTTGTCAATCACACAGTCATCATACCTTAAAGATACTCTGCTTTATTGCCTTTTTTTACTTTCATTTGAACAGTCATTTTAAGATGCACACCATGCTGTATTGAAGAAGACTTAAACAAGTGATATGTCCATAAACTCATCAGGAAAATGTTTACTGAGGTAACAAATCAAATGAGATGTAGGATAATTTACACATAGACTTCTGAATTTTTTTGTAACCACTTGAGTCGCCCCCTGCTGACAGCAAGATTGAGTTTTTTACAATGTGCCTGTTCCTTTAGATATCAGCCTTGTTTCCTGTTGCCTTGCCTTGTTTGTATATGTCAGAGTGAGTGGAGTATCATTAGCAGTGCAATTCTTCAGTAGAAAATTTGGTGAATGCAGACAAAGATATATTTTGCATTATTTGGTCTAGAGATCAATATTTTCATGAGTAATAGTATAAGCAGAAATAACTGTGAGCAAATGCAAAATGGACACAAAATTGATTATAATCAGCATTTCCATGGTCTCAGGGAAAGAAAAGAACACCTCAGAGGCATGCCTTGAGAATGACTGCAATCAAAGTTGAAGTTGACTGCAAGCTTGTAAAAGTTATTTTTTAAATAGTCCAAGTATTACTTGGTGCTGTATTAAAATTAATCATAAAAGCCAATACCAAAGCATTAGAAAAATACATAACTTTTTCATTTCTTCTGTTCTTTGTGGCTTTGAATCAATATATATGGATGTAATCAAAGTCTCTAATACCACCCTCAGTTGGTGAGAAAAAAGAACAAAAACTGAAGTAGCTCAGAGTGTGAAGACTGCCCCACATGAAAAATGATTAAATTCACCTTTTCATTTCCCATTCATTCTCGAAGATGATAAGTAATTGCCTTTGTTTTTATGTGAGATCCTGAGCGTACAATAGTTCTGACACCTTGACAGTGCTGAGGTATGCAGAATGGAAAGGTTAAGATGTTGGGGGTTGGGTTGGATTGGGGGTGGGGCCCGGCGAATATGAAATGCTATCAAATTACCATGCTTCACATGTCTCGAATTAGCATACATCAGATCAAACAGCCTGGAACTCCACAGTGATTGTGCATCAGGCGGATGTTCAGTTTCAACCCTATTTTACTCCCAATTATCATATCATTATCATAGCATTGCTCCTCGGCTGCTCTGGAGTCAATTTAGTCTACACTGCACTCAGGGGAGTGGTAGACATGGTGTGGCCAGACAGACTGTCTGCATATCCATCCATCCATCCCTCCATCCATCCATACATCCCTCCATCCATCCATACATCCATCTATCCATACATACATACATACATACATACATACATGCATTCATCCATCCATCCATGGTTTTAGTTCAGTAGTGAATGGGGGAAACCAAAGAAAGTGAAAGACAAAGTGATACAGCTGTCTCACGATGCTGAAACTCTGAGTCATCTTTTACCTTGTTCCAGTTTGACCTTGGGGGATTCACACTGCTGCTCTGACTTAACTCTGAGGACAAAATGGAAAAATGCACAATTCACTGCAGGTAAAACCAAGCAGCAACCTCTGGGTGAAAAGTGAAGCCATTGCAAAACTGCCTTGAAACTTCATTCTTTCTAATGACCGTCAGTGGGCGACTCCACTGCTTACAAAAAGTATACAAGCACTACAAGTCAAGTGTGACCCTTCCTCTTAATTTAATTATTACCTCATAATGAGTTTATGGACTCAATTGATAGTTTTAAGTCTTCTTCAAAAAAGCATGATTTTACAGTGTGTATAAAAATGTTTTCATTTAGAACGTCTTTGTCAGCATTCAGTTGGACTAAAAGACACCTTTAAAGAGTCAGCTGTTCATTTTTAAGAATGATCGCCCCTTGCTACCCAAGCTAGCTAGCTAGTCCTAGCACATTGGTAGGCAACCTGCGGCTCTAGGGCCACACGTGACTCTCAGACCGTCTGTAGCGGCTCCCTGAAACGGTTATTTCTTTACATTTTAATTTTAATGTATCAAACGTGTAGTCCCAAAGCAATTTGTATTCTTCAGTTGTAAATATGTGTAGCTTATATATGGCTCCATTAGTCAACTAAGATGTGTATGTAACCTTTGAATTTTGCAAACTTCCAATTCAAGTTTTCTCTAGCTAGTCTAGCTTTCGATCTTAATTTGCACTTGGGTCCTTGTTGCATTCTGACAAAATCCTATTAATAAATGCTCACTATGAAGTATAAATAATGTTGGTCAGCTAATTTAGACTTAGTAGGTTTTTTTTAATTTCTTGTAAGGTTCATGTTTGCAGCTCCATTTAAAAAATGTTCCCCCAAAGAAACCATCAATGGCTTCTTTGTTAGTAAAAGTTGCAGACCCCTGTCCTAGCATTAGCTGATGACATAGTGTCATTCCCATTTCCAATCAGGTGTGCTCATGCACTGCTTGCAAAGAAACATTGCAATGCCTAAAATGCTGAACTTAAGGCTTAAAAACCCAGTCCACAAATGCCACATTTTCAAATGTAAATGTATGTTTTCCTCATCTGTAACCATTGAAGTATTTTGCTGATTGGCCCTTCAGTGTTTGTTTAATCTCTCATAGGAAAAGTCTTATAGTATACATGTACTGATGTATGTAAACACAGTATGATCTCTGGGAAGCTCAGTGCAATAACACTGCAGCAGTGCATGAATATGAACAAAATAAACTAAATCTAAATGCACATCTTGCAGAAAAAAAATTGCATAATTTGGGAGAGTTGGGACTGAGTGGCCACAAAACGGCATCATAGAATTAAATGGCACCTTGTTATAGCAAATTAAAATCACTGATACAGCTTTGGTGCTGTTAAGAAGTTGAGAATTATTTCCGAATTAAGCTGGCCCAACGACACACTCGCACCATCATTGACTGTCAAAAACCACTCAACCTGTCAGAAGAGGGCCGCAGCGTTTATAGCCACTGTGATGCACAGTGTTAATATAAGCGAACAAAGACAGTCTGAAAGCGCACCCTTGGAGGAGAAGAAAAGGATGGTTTAATAAAAGAACTGAGAGAGGGAGGAAGTGGCGGGCTGGGGAGAGCGGCGTTCCTTGGAGACAGCGATTAACATTTGATTGGCTGTCATACAGTGAACTTGTGCCATGCTGTCAGGGTCCTTGGAGGAATTAATGCCTTCGATTGTTTAGGAATGAACAAGGGGAAAAAAAGAGAAAAGAAGGGTAACAAAGGAGATAGAGAAAGGGGGAGGGAGGAGAAGGACGTGAAGGAGGAGTACGTTAATTAGAGGAGAGAACTCTCTTGCAAATACCTGTCAGGTCTTTTAACTCTTAATAGGCCATATGGAGCCCATCCCCCCACTACTTTCCATCCGTGATTACACAAAATGATGCAAGATATCTGTTGGGCTGTCGGAAGAAAAAGAGAGTGGAAAAAGGAGCCAGCAAAGAGGAAATGAAAACAGACTGGATAGGAAAGGATGGGACATCGCAGAGGGTGAGATGGGACGAAACAGCAGAGGACAGGAGCAGTTACATAAACTGCCTGGGACCCAAGGGGATCAGTGAGGCAGGGCAAGGTGTGAGAATGTCCCACAGCCGGGCTTTACTGACTCAGGGTTTCATCTTGTACTGTTGTAGGTGAGGAGAGTTGGTTTTGGTTGTTTTGAGCTACTTTCCCCCACTGAAAATAGTATGTGTATAGTATTATTGGACTTTTTTGGCAGCAACAGAGAAAACAGCAAGCACACATTATTTATTCTGTTATATTAAGAAATTATAACAGATGATTATTTAATCTGTTGCCGATTTATACATCTGGGCAACATTAGCACATATTATATATAGTCGTGTCTCTGACATTTTCCCAGTACTCACGACTTTTAGCTCTGTTTTGGTCCCCAAAATATATTTTGCTGTTGTTCTGCTAAATGCTCCATGAGGTTCACCAGCAATTTGCTAACTTTGTATGTTAGCAGTTTGATTCAGTGGCTGGAAACAATAAGGCCAATACAGTCACTTTTTGTCTGTAAAAACAACACAACGATCTTAAAGATGGTAAATAGCTCAGTAGAGTTGAAAGAACTGCAGAGTTGGGTGATAACTCTTTGTGGGTTCACCGCTGACAGGGACACCCAGGGATGGAGCCAGAGGTTGCAGATATTCTGGACTCAGCCCAACATGCGTCATGGGAGGGTTTTTTTATTTTCCATTTAGGGCAGCTTCCTGCACTATTTCTTCAAGCCATCTGAGATAATAGAATGCCCAAAAATCTGTACATAATTTGGGACTTATAGAGCCGACACCCTATTTTGTATGTAAGTACTTTCTTAATGTCTTCATCCTTCTGATCAACGACACAACATGATGATTTTTCCAGTGATTGAACTTTTGCTCCATTGATTTATCCCTCCTGTCAGAAGGAGGGGGAATCACACAAACTTAAAGTTATTTTAAAAATATAAAATATTTGAGAATACATTCAGCGCTGGAACTGCAAGAGCCACCATCGTGTTTCACCCCTGGCAACACCTTACACATTGGGCAGTACTTCTTTTTTGTTGCAAAAAATATAGTGCTTGTGCAGCTTTCAGCTTAATCTTAGACTGGTATAGCAACTGGCTCTTAATACTATGAGACCACTGAGCCTCAGCCACTGTTGCTATGACAAAGAAACAAGTGGAAGGTGGGCATCCGAGCTGAAATTAATGAACAGCTCCTCAACTTCAAAACTGGAAACAAAACACCACACCACAAAATTGGCTCATTCTGGAAAGTGAAGTGATTTAAATTGCCGAACGTTTCTCAACTTTAACTTCAGACTGCCCATTAGTGGGACTTACAACAGTCTTGAGCTTTGTTATTGGATATTTTGTATGGTAATGATCATTGAGAGTTCTCTCCTGTTGTTATATTTTACAGTGTGTCCTAACAGTTTATAAAACCGGCAGTACACTCATGATAGTAATTTTCTGTGGCACTAGAACACAGACGCCTTATGATGTACCTACTGTAACAGTTCTTGCTCCCGGAGCAAACAAACCAAAGATAGTGATACTGCTCGTCACTGTGTCTGTTGTAATGCTTTGTGTCAGATGAAGCCAAGGTCGGATTCTCTTGCATGAGTCACCCACTACTGCTCTGTCTAAATCAATGGCACCTGTATGGATCCCACTGTGAGTGAAGGAATGAAGGGAGAAGAAATTGCTGCTCGCTGTGATGACTGACAGATGAGATAGCGGCTGTGTTAGAGGGAATGAGAGTGGAAGGAGCAAAGAGGGGAGTCACTGGGGTGTGTGGGGACATATGTATACCCATTAATAGTATTTATTTATAGCACTATAAATCGCATGAAGTCGAAAATCGATTAAAATCAACATGCTTTTCAGTGATTTGATGGAGAATTGGGTGAAAAGCCATCAAGGCTTTAGTTTGGAAACCTGTCACATGCAGCATTCATGCACTGTTTATAAAAAAACTTCCCCATCTGTCCTAGAGTAGCATTATTGGTTATATAACTCATATGTCAGCAGCATATTTCATTAGATGTATTTCATTCCTTGTCCTGTTGTGACAATAGACCGAGAGGGAGACAAAGCACTGGAACGGCATTTGAGTAAAAGTGAGTAATACTGGATATATTATTCATATGATAGGAGGTGAATATTTCATGACCTGCAAGTAGAAATTGCCCCGAGATTATTTCAGAGTCTGGGTCAAAACTCAGTGGAAATCATCTGAGTTTGAACCAGAAAATCACGTCTGCTGGTGTTTTCTGCGTTACTGTAAATCTTATCCGGCGTCGTTTTGGGGGTGAACGGCACTGCACACTCCACACTCTCATCTCTGCAACAGAAAGAAGCCTCTTCCCCGGTGATTTGTTGGATTCACTGAGCTGGTGAATAAAATATACCACATATTGGCTATTTATGATGTTGTGGTTATTTTGTTGTTGATGCACACAGAGCCCTTCAGTTGCTTTTTTCTCCCTGGCCCGGGTAATAAACAGTGGCTCCACAGTACATCAGTAATACAGGCATCACTGGAGAAAGATGCAATGCACCAATTTGTTGTGCTCACTGTAACAGCATGATTCATACTCTCTGTTTGCCCACTCTAAGGGCCTCCAAGTCCTATGGAACAGCCTGTGCTGCTTTTAAATAAAGCAATAATGCTGTCGCAATACTTTTTTTCAGAATCACTCAAACAGCACGACAGCTTAAACAACATAATACCATTCCAGCACATTATTTCTTCACATTTCTTTCTGCTGACGGACAAATTGAACGCTACAGTTTTGCATTCTGTTGAATATTCGTGGAGGTTGCCATGAAATGAAAGGTTAATGAAAGATTTCTATCTACGCAGGCTATTGACATCCCTGATGACCTCAGGGATAAGCCCCTAGTGTTTTGGCGAACCTGGAATGAAAGTGAAAATGTTCAATTTAGCAGCAAAGTGCATTGGCAGTGGATGCCGGTGCAGTGCGCTTATGTTTTTTTGGCTGAGTCAAAATAATGTGACAGGATTGGAGATGATAAAATATTTATTTACCTCTCAAGGCCTGACTTTTCACTCTGCCTCTCTCTCTGGTTAAAAGCAAAGAATTCAGCACCGAGCGTGACTCAAATTCAACACGAAGCCTTTCTTACAGTTGAATCAGGACTGCAGTACCGTATGCTGTTGAAACATCCACTGACACCAACATAATGCAATTACATCTCAGCATGTTGCACCTGTAGCTTCTGTATGTTTGACTCTCACTCTCCATCTGCACTTGCTTCCATGGCAACTATGGTCAGTGTGCTTTAGCAGAAGGTAATGAGCATTATGCACAGCAGAGAAGGACAATAAGCAAGTGTTGCTCAGTGAAGGAGAAACACAGTCGAGACTTTGCAGGGAGAGGTGGATGAGGTAACATGTATTAACGAGGTATAAGGAGGTGAGAGTGCAAGAAAAGGGGCAAAGTTTTAGCAAAGAGAAAGCTAGATTGTAGCTTCTTCTGGAAACTTTAGTTCTTCAGAAATGGAAGTTATTCATTCATTCATTGTTCTAAACTGCTCATCTAAACCTGAGTCGTGGGTGGCTGGAGCCGCTCCCAGCTGACATTGGGCGAGAGGAGTCTATGACAACCATTCATGCTCTCATTCACACCTACAGGCAATTTAGAGTCACCAATTAAACCTAAGCTGCATGTTTTTTGGACTGTGGGAGGAAGAGAGAACCCACGAACACACGGGGAGAACACCTTCTTGCTGTGAGGCAAGAGTGCTAGCCACAATTAGTGTATGATTACCTGAAACTAGGAATCTACTGTGTATTTGTCAGCTGAGAATAAGTCCTTCATATCTACATAGGGACCGGGTCCTTTTCCTGAAGGCCATCATAGGTTCTCTCCATGCTTGGAAAGGGAAGGGTGAGTGGAGGGGCAATCAGTCAGTTGCAGTCTGCGACCTCACCACAAGATGCCTCTTAATCCGACATGCTGGGCCTTTAAAGAGATGGACAGACAGGTTTTCTTGCCGTTTTTATGACAAAAACCAGCAACCAGTTAGCTTAGCTTAGTCAAAAGTATGCGCCTTCACCCTGAGGTCATAGTTCATAGTTCATAGTCTGTCTGTCAGACTCCTTGGCTACTTGTGCGGTCTTACAAGTTGTACATCTGTGATACAGTGGCGGTTATTTCACTCTGACTTTCGTCCTCCACAATGTTAATTGCCAGTTCAGCAGTCTAGATGTTTCAGGACTAATGGGACTGTCTGCATTAGCTGAGCGCTTCGCTAACAAATGGTATTTTTACTGTCATTTCACATCGACAGTAACTGCAAAGAACTTGTTCGTTATCCATTGCTTGCAAGTTGCCATCCAAATTTGTGCCCAGGGTTGTTAAAACACAACCTGTGATTGCTTAAAAAACCATTAGTGGTGTTTAACACTTCAAATGGTGGAATTTACATTTCCAAATACATGGGCACAACAGTTTTTACAGGGATTATATACAGGGCTATTGCTGTTTTCCCTTTCTTTCAGTCTTTATGCTAAACTAAGCTCAACATCTGATAGCTGTATATTGACTGTACAGAAATGAAAGCGGTGTTTAGTTTTTCATCAAACTCTTGGCAAAAAAGGAATAAATAAACATATTCCCCCAAAATTTTGAACTGTCCCTTTAATGTTTAGAAAAATGCATTATCCCTGATTTTGATTATGAAGCTGTTCTCTATTCACAAGCTGCCTTCCAGTCTGGAGATACTGGGAGAAATTCCTTTCAGTGCCTTATTTTTTATTAGTAGCAATACATTTCACAGTCACCATGGAGATTTATATCAAAAAGTTGGTGTTCCAGAAGGGAAATGAATTGCATCAGATTCAAAGTATTCACCAGACTTGACTTTTCAAACTACTGTGGTGCTCCAAAAGCCATTATTTATAGTTCCACATCACAGTGCCAGTCACATCCATACTACACACCTAGATTTTCAACATGGCAAGACAGGTCTCTTGTTCTATGCGTCTCCTAAATGGAGCAAAACACTTGAAATGAATTCACATCTCACATTTTCTCCAAGGTATGAGGTTGTTTTTCATAAAACACATCCCTGTCTGGCTGTTTGATTGCTGCTTTGTTGTGTTTATTTTGATTATCATTTTTATGGATTCTGTTGTGCTCATGTTCCCCGTGAGACAGGGATCTCAATCTGAATGAAAACACCTGATGAAATAATGAAAAATGAAAGAAAACAGACAAGAGGAGGAGGACGGGGGAAAGAAGATGGGAAGATATTGCAGGGGAGTGACTCAGTTCCTCTCCTCATGCCAGCTGTGTTTCAATCTGTCTGACTGATTGGTTTTGGTTTGATAGAGGCCTGAATGGAACATTAGAGTTTGACAGACAGTCCGTTGGCGCTATCAGCTGATTTGGTCCACAGGCCAAACTATTCTGGGTGGGCGTGTCTTATCAATCTGTTGGGGAAATAGAGCGCAGTCGATAGCCCTTACAGGAATAGCTATCCATTCTGTCGGACTCACATCTAGATCTACGTCACACTGAGTGCATGCTTTGTCTGTGTGTGTGATGGGTGTTTACAGACTTGTAAATGAACATCGATTCCTTAAACTGTCTACCTCAACAATCAGTTATCAGCTCGCACAATAAAGGGGCTGTCAAACAGCGAGGGAGGAAGAGACAGAGAGATAAAGACAGTCTGACCCTCTCTGCTGCTTCCCTTCACCTTATCTGTGATTGACCATCCCAAAGTGTGTGTGTTCTGTTGATAAATCAGAACTGAAGGGACAGGACATATTATAGTGCCTACCACATACCGACCGCTGTTAAAGGAGTTCATTATCATCTGCTGTTAATTAAGGTCGGGGAAAGATGGGCCACTCTCTGTGTAGACCAATGAGATTACATGCAGTGAAGAAAGTGATCAGAGTACATCTTAATTTGTACATTCATATCATTTTTTTGGATTTGTTTGGTTATGCTAATTGCTCATAAAAAATATTCAATGGTTATTCATTATTACCTGACCAAGGACAGTTTAAAGGTTTTGGTTTCATTTTGGTAACACAGGCCATAACTTCTCTCAGTTATGTTTAGAGCAACAACTAAGTATTATTCTCATTATTAATTAAAGGTATCAAAGGTTTCAAATAGGGCCCCATCTTCCGGCTCAGCTAAAGTGAAAGCTAACCCAGTATTCCCTCTGGTTTTGGAACAAGCTTTGTCTGCTTGGTGTTTTGCCTCGCTATATTTGCATCTTTTCAACATTGTTTACACCTACAAATTTCCTGAACACAGGAAAGGAAAAGAAAGGAGAAAATACAGGCAGAGGGCAGGGTCTCTGCAGATACAGACACCGTCACACACTAATAGTGGGTCATAACTGATGATTAAGAAGATTTACTTTTGTATGAGTCTATACATTTATTGTTGTTTATGTATATTTTACCTTTAATCTGCCCATTATTTTCTTGAATAATAGATTAATTAGTCTTCATGTTGCTTATTTTGTCCGGCACAGTCCAACAGAAAAAAACGACACATTTAGCAGTTGGAGATTGTCAACACATTATGCACTCATGTTTGATGGCCCAAGCTATAAAAACAAACCCTGAGTTGTGATAAATGAGTTCTCTTTAAAATACTGTTGCTCAACACAACTGAACAGTAATGTTTTCATGGCCCCTGATCAGTAGGTTTAGTGGTGCCTAATTTGCTTGCCTTATAAAGAACTTAACACAACAACTTGGTGTTTATAATCATGTTCAACCGTCTTTGGGGGTGAGAGGTGCAGTTTCTCACTGGCAGTTCCCTGAGGTGTCTCCTTCATACCAAAGCTGAGTCATGTCATTGGACCCAGTATGGGAGCAGAGCTGTGGAGCCAGGTTGTATAATCCATGCTGACCTATTCATACCAATGGCAAACTTAGTGGTCCAGAGTCTTGACTTTAGTGGACTGTTATAGTTTCTTGTGGAGTTCAGCTGGTTGTGGAAGAAGCTTGCCGACAGCTAAACAGGAGCCACCCTTGTAATGTGTTTCACTCTGAACTTAATTTGTCACTTCTTGTGTGGGAAACACCTCCAGTCAGTGATCTTACCTGATAGCATTAATTGCTGCATCTGATTTAATTACAGGCTGATAATGTGGCTGCATTATTAGATTAAATCCTTTCACTGCTGATGAAAAAGCTCCTAAAAATGGAAGTAAATGTAGGTCAAAATATTGTGTTTAAAACATCCCCCCAAAAATTCAGGATGGTATAAGTTGGACAATTTAATGGCACACTATCATGGAAATTAATTATGATAAGATGATTCCCAAATCTCTCTGCTCTCCTGTCAGGGTTTTGCCATGAATATAAATATTTGTGATGTTCAGGCCTTCTGCCCCTCCGCCTCATCCCCATTATTTGGGAAACCTCCATCACTGTGGGGGTGTATGAACATTACACAGCATGAGAGGAACTCTCCTCTCATCTCTGCCCACTACCTCCCCATGCTGCGGACACCATATGCCCCACACACAGACACAGACACACACACACACACAAATGTGCACAGGCTACACCCTGGGGTTCGGTGCTTAGGTGCAATTTTCTCAGCATCTAGATAAGCTTTCTGTCTTGTCGTTGCCATAACAACGCAACGTGATGACCGGGCAGCGGGGGGGAAGAGTAATGAGGTGTCACAATACCGCCGTGGGTTACCGGTGACCCCTGACCCCCAGGGCCAGCGAGAACATGTAGTCTAAGGAAACAAGGGTGTGCAGTAATCATCCCTCTAAACCTAATCTCACGCCTGGCTGTTTAAACCCCTCTCACTGTATTCTGGTACAACACAGCAGCCAGCGGGTGGAAGACAGGCCAGACAGAGAGGCAGGAAGTGGTTGGGAGGGAGGGGACTTAGTGAGGTAAACGTTGCCTCTCACCTCTGTGTTTTGACATCTCTTCTTGTTGGCAGAGATGCAGTGCTGACAGCTGGAAATATGTTTTAGAGTCTTCACCAGGATCATCCCCGACAAACACTGCAACGGTCGCCAGACTGTCAAATTTCATTTCAGTGTTTACTTTCACAAGCACAATAATAATGCATTTGCTTGATTATGTTACTTGCAGTTATGTTAGATAAACAAAATATCACAGAGTCTTTGCCTTCCAGGATGCCTTCGATTTAATATGTCGACCTTTCAGAAGTTTAAACTGTGTGGCAGCTCCGATCTTCAATTCAAATCCAGAGGAATGAGTAAAATATCATAACCTTAAACTAATAAATGATCTGGAGAATCACTTTTGCACGTATTGATAGCATTGGAAGGTGTGCTCTTGCTTTAGAAGCGTTTTTGACGTCTGTCAAACGTACTCCACTACAAGTAAAAGTCCTGCATAAGAAACTTACTGAAGTAAAAAGTATAAAAGTACTTGTTGTGCACAATGAACCCACTCAGATTGTTAGTTGTAATGTTATTCTAAATATATAATAGATAGATTATTATTATTGATGCATTTATGTCTTGTTACTGTTATGAGGTTTAATTGAAAAAAAAAAAGTCAAATCACTTTAAATTGATTTTTTTTTTTTCATTTTAAATCTTGACCTGAGAAGTAAAGCTAGCAGCTAAATCTAATGGAGTAAAAAGTAATATCTTTGCAACAAAATGTAGTGAAGTAGAAGTATAAAGTTACATGGAATGGAAATACTCAAAAAAAAGTACAAGTAACTCAAAATTGTACTAAAGTACCGTACTTGAGGAAATGTGAGTGACCAAGTTTCCCTCCCTAGTTTGTCTTTATTGAATGAATGATAAGGAAAGCTTACAGGTAGGAGTTGGGGTTAGCCCTGCGAGTAGCCCCCTACATGAGCTAGTTATGATCCCTTCATCCCCACTGCATGTTCCCCAGCAACAAACAAGACCACACCACTATCTTATTATAGAACTTCAAAACAGGTTTAGTATAAAAAGGTGACACACTGAGACATACGTTCACTCTGCAGCGTGAGACATCTACCACGCAGAGGCAGCTTCAGTAAAGGGGAAATGCAGCCGGTCATGAAATGAAATTCAGACAGCGTGATAATGTACACGACCCAGAGAGATTCTTGTTCCTTTTGTGTGGATACAGGCTCCCCCCG
>CAFUXE010000162.1:137188-149232 GCA_903364295.1 Serranus cabrilla | reverse complement strand
ATAAAATCAATCGGTCAGTCAATACATACAAACATTGTTGATTTCTTCCCATGAAACTGACATGAAAACTGGAGTAAGTCAGTAATCTCAGTAAACTTCTGTTGTCAGTCAGCCTGCTGAAGGCAGTTTAGCCAGTCACTGTTATCGATGGAAAACAGTCAGTGGGGATTACCTATAGAGCCAGTGGTGGAAGTGAAAGTAAGTTAAAGTACCACACGGCAAAATTACTCCACTACCAGTAAAAGTCCTGCATAAGAAACGTAGTTAAGTAAAATTACAAAAGTATCAGCATCAAAAAGTACTTAAAGTATAAAAGTACTTGTTATGCACAATGAACCCACTCAGATTGTTAGTTGTAATGTTATTCTAAATGTATAATAGATAGATTATTATTATTGATGCTTTTATGTCTTGTTACTGTTATGAGGTTTAATTAAAAAAACAAAAGCCAAAACACTTAAATTGATTTTTTTTTTTCATTTTAAATCTTGACCGGAGAAGTAAAGCTTGCAGCTAAATCTAATGGAGTAAAAAGTAATATCTTTGCAACAAAATGTAGTGAAGTAGAAATATAAAGTTACATGGAATGCAAATACTAAAAAAAGTACAAGTAACTCAAAATTGTACTTAAGTACAGTACTTGAGGAAATGTGACTGACCAAGTTTCCCTCCCTAGTTTGTCTTTATTGAGTGAATGATAAGGAAAGCTTACAGGTAGGAGTTGGGGTTAGCCCTGTGAGTAGCCCCCTACATGAGCTAGTTATGATCCCTTCATCCCCACTGCATGTTCCCCAGCAACAAAGAGGACCACACCAGTATCTTATTATAGAACTTCAAAACAGGTTTAGTATAAAAAGGTGACACACTGAGACATATGTTCACTCTGCAGTGTGAGACATCTACCACGCAGAAGCAGCTTCAGTAAAGGGGAAATGCAGCCGGTCATGAAATGAAATTCAGACAGCGTGATAATGTACACGACCCGGAGAGATTCTTGTTCCTTTTGTGTGGATGCAGGCTCCCCCCGCCCCCTCTCGCTCCTTTAGCTACTGTATCTGGGTCAGGGTGATAGACAGAACGAGAGGGAGCGCGGTGACTCGCAAGTGGTTTTGGTGTCTGTGTGTAAATGTACTTGTCTCTGTAGCTGTCCACTCGTGTCCTGGCAGGCCGGACAGAGCTCAGTGCTCCTGTGACACGCTTGTGGCACATCTGCAGAAGTCCATCAGGTTTTTAGTGGCAGACTGTGCGCCTGAATCCATTGAATGTCTTTAAATTCACAATGTATTTCATTAAGTCTTTAGCTTTTTGATAGAAAGAAAGAGCAGGATGTCCAGAAGTTCAATAACACAATAATGTGCTGTGTGTGTTGATAGATATCAGCAAATTGAATAGTTGGTTTGATTTCCTGTTCCACTGGTGATATCTGCACACCAAATTAAAGCTGTAACAGCTGCTTCACTCATCACATTAAGATCTACAAATCCCTTTGAAAGCATATGAAAACAGTCCCCAAAGCTCTTTAAATATCAACTTTTCCCTTGCCATAAATTCATGGTTTTAATATTCTGTGCTGTGGTGTGCTGAAGGTGAATTCTGCCTCCTGCACATCCACAACTGCCAAACTCTTATCTGCCAAGGTTTTAGAAATAATAAATCTCCCCAAATCCATTATATGAGTATAAAGACTCAGTTTCATTCTTTTCGGGCAATATTGACTGTGGCCAGCTGTGATTCATAGCTGTGAACAACGGACTGTAATTTTCAAGGCTTTGAAACTCAGTAGAAACTTTCAAACCACTCCTGTGACTCCTACTCATGCATGTAGTACTTTTAGGGAGAAAGATCAAAGAAGGAAACTTTATTCAGTTTTAAATTTGTAACTACCTGGATGAGTCTACTGTTTCAAATATAAAAATGGTTTGATATTTCTTTTTCATTCTAAACTATAATTATCATTTAAACAAATCAGTAATGAAATGTTGATGAAAAGACAGTGGTGCTATGATGTGTGCAAGCCAATGCACCTGCATGCTTTGCATGCTTCAGCTGCTGTTCTCTGGAAATGAGAAAACATTTTACAGCCACCTGTGAAGCCTACGGGGATGAATGTTTGGGTGAGATTTTGCTTGAAGTATTATTTTGAATCCTTGAACTATTCAACACAGTTGACATAGGGCATTTGTGGAGGTGGAAGAATGCAAAAAATACGAATACAGTGAATTCAAACTGCTTTTGGAAATACTACTTTATACTGAAATGACAGCATTTGGGTGCTGCAAAACCATAAGGAAAATAAGAATATTGAAGTTATATGCTGGCTGCATATCAATATGCCTTCTAATTTTGATTTTAAAAAGTTTACAAACAACTTTGAGTTTCACAAATAATTTCTTGTGTGCGTGAAGTAATATGCATATCTGATATTGCAGTTGAGATTGTCAAAGTTATGGAGGGAATCATACTCTTTTTTTTTTTTTTTTTTTAGATATTTCTCACATTGCATTTATAATTAAGATTTTTTTTATGAGAATCTGCACCAAACAAAGATGTATTTGGATACTGCGCTAGTAGGTATTGCAATTTTTTTTAATTTTTTTTAATACAATTCCTAATAATTTTCTGGGCGTTATTCAAGGTTGTGGTGGACTCCTTTTGTGTCCATAATTTATGGATAT
The DNA here is from genome assembly GCA_903364295.1 of Serranus cabrilla. Classification (NCBI taxonomy): domain Eukaryota; kingdom Metazoa; phylum Chordata; class Actinopteri; order Perciformes; family Serranidae; genus Serranus; species Serranus cabrilla. Next base: position 146,557 of record CAFUXE010000162.1, on the reverse strand, counting down.
AATATTATATTATGTGTCCCCAGAGTATCAAAAATAATTGTTTATGTGTGACGATCTATCTTTAGATCCTTTTCATTACTATGAAAGTTACTCAGTGGTGCATTAAGCAGGAAAACTTTAACTTCCATACACAAATATACCTTACCAACCCTCAGTCGAGCCAATTAGTGAATTAGTGCTCTAACTTGAATGAGAATAAAATGATTTAATTGTACCATCCTCCCACACTACCATTGTTATTGGACCAAATGAATTAAATTCTGATGGTGAAATGAGTTATTTCCCAGGGGCTGTGGTGTTTGAAAAATTTAATCAGCGGATTTATGGATGTTTCTTTCCCAGTGTTAATCTATGGGAAAAAGTATTTTTGAAAATCAGCACAAGCCTGGTGTGTGTGTTAAAAAAAGAGAAAAAAGTGAATATTTACCCTTTTGCTTCGTGTGGGTTTGCCTGAGAGTCGAGTTCACACAGTGATAATAGAGCCGTTAATATTCAGCTTATTGTGGACTAATTAAATAATAATTTTATTGACACGATCATTGTGTGTTTCACTAGATCTTTGTCGCACTAGTTTCTCTGCTTCCTGTGCGTCTCACCTTTGATCTCCTCCTCTCCGCTCCTGTCCTCCTCATCCTCTTTCTCCTCTTCTGTCTTTTATTCCAGCGTATCCTTGTGAGTCATCTGAATCAGAGATGATGCTCTCTTTCTCTTCTCCTCTCTCTCTTTCTCTCACTGCATTATTGATCAGAGCAATCTAAGCAGACTCAACCTTGTGACGGTAGCACACAGAGTGGTTTAGATCCCCTCCCCCCAGTCTTGATTTCTGTTAGATAAGACCATTAACTGAGCCAAGAAAGGAAAAAAGGTGTAAAAGGTTCTCTGTATATATTGTAACACCATCCCACCATTTCATGTGTGTGTAGGTGTGTAGATGCGTGTGTGTGTGTTTGTGCTACAGCAGGAAACTGCAACTGACTGATGTCTATATTTCAACACTATATTACATCCAGAACACTATATTACATCCAGGTCTGCTTCAAACGTTTTCTGAAGGCGAGAAAATCAATTTCATTGTCCTCGGCTGTAATGAAATGGTTGAAAGTGTATTTTATTTCAGGGGACCAGTGAGCAGCACTTTACTGTGACGCTGTTCGGTATCAACAGTGGGATATTTTGTAGTAGTTCTTTACATTGAATGGTTTTTCAGATGTTAGGGAGCCATACTTTGCTGCTTTTATAGCTGTTTTCCAAGAAGGTGTCTTTACAATTTCATTAGTATATTTTCACGGGAAATGTCATCTGAAAGCTGTTAGCAACATTTATAACAAATACATTCCCTCGAGTACTGTTCTCATGCAGATTCTTGAACTCTAATTGTATGCTTCCTTACTTATACTTCTCTACATTCATGTGATAGCTATATTTTCTAGGTGTAGCTTTCCAAAACTTTAGCATACACCAGCCTTAGCCTGTCAGCACTGCATGCTAACATGACTCATGAAATTCCAATGAGAAATGGCAGCTAGTAGCAATGATAATGGTTTTTATTTATTTCTATTCTTTATCAGCCACAATGAGCATAAAGAGAGAGACTGAACCTTTTTTGCAAAATAATGTGATTGTGTGATTTCCATCCAAAGCCATCAGTCTACGCCTCTATCAGCTGTCATCAGGTCGCACACTGGAACACTGAAACTCACATGTCAAACTGATTAGCAAAGCATTGATCACAGAGCCTGACAAATGTTTGCACAATTCATTCAATAGCCATTACACACAGCAACAGTCTGAGCTGTCCTACTTATTGAAACAACTGTTTCCTTCTCACGGGGTTCTTTGCAAATCTATCCATCCATTTTTCCCCCCATTGTTTACTAAAGTAAAGGATCTGAACACTTTGGTTGCCCAGCTACTTTACAAGAAAAACTCTTGGCAGCACTGTCTGAGAGAACAAAGAAACTTCACTAGTATTTTGACAGTCACCAAGCCTGTCAGCTGTTGTTTCTAAACTTTTTCTGGTCATCATCCATCATCAGCTTCTGACTGTGTCAGCAATGCACTGACCTGCCAAGATGAGAAACTGATTACTGGTGATCAAAGCCTCTTAAATATAACTCAAAAGAGTACTATTCAAATACAACTCAAACCAAGTGTGATGTAACTGCATTAAAGGATTGGTTCATCCACATTACAAGAACAAACCAACAAAGAGATATTTCTTTGGCAAGAAGTTCCAGAAAAGTAGTTTCTTCTATGTGGCATTTTTAAATGCTTTGAGCACAACAAATGACATTCATTTTACTGCTGATGAAGGTAAAAAAAAACCCTGAGAAAGTAAAACCAATATCTGCACCTAGATGTGCAGTAGGTGGTACATTGGTAGCTAATGAATATGGCTTAGTTGTTATTCCATGATATATGGATCCATGAGCAAACTGCATCTACTGATGGTGGCTTTGGGTTGAGGCTGGAGTTCTGGAACATGTGTAGTATGTGGACTTCCTGCTAAGATCCTCAAGCTTAACTTCTTTTATGATTTGAGTGAAAATACTTTTTAATACCTGGTAGCCAGGTTAAAATAATGATAGACAACATTTTGCCAGTTCACCATCAACTGTTCGGCCACACTGGGTCCACATTGTGCAGATGCAAATCACAACATGGACGCAATAACAGCCTTTCAAACTCACGCTGTCCATAATTGGTCAGAAAACAGCAATGGATGAACCATGCTGCTCGAAATGTGAAAACACCCTCAGTGTGTGTATGCGAGTGTGTGTGTGTGTTTTAATTGCTGTAATGCTTCCTCATTACAAGCTACAGTGGAGGGACTCCTGCCAGTGTGGTGGGAGGTGGTTGGCTTCAGGAGCAATATGATCACAGATGCAGAGCTCGCTTTGCTTGTTAATCACCACCAATCAAAAATCAGTCACACATAACGCTCACACGAGCACACACACAGTCACAGTGGCACAAAAAATTACATCTAGAATGACAATTTTCTGGATCACATTTTAATAAAATGCTTTAATTTTATGCAATTCAGCGTGTCAGTCTGGCTACCACCAAATATTCCATTAACCTCATGCTAAAATATGTGTTTTAATAAGATGGTTCTGGGGGCATCAGACACAAAGGTATTTACGGTGATAGTGAAGCCCTAAAAGTGGAGCTGTGGTGGCAGGATATTAATATTAGTGTGATAATACATCTCAGAGTCAACACTGACGTGGATAGAAAAACAAACATGGGCACAGAAGGTCAGAGCAGCCGAACAAAACACACACAGGAAGCAAGAGAAAATGACATTTTGCCATAAAGGCTATGTGGACCTAAAGGGTGTGTGATATATGAACATAAGGTCACTGTCCCTCAGTGGCTCTGTTAGGTCAGATGGATGAGTTTGTGTTTGGATCATAACAAGGCACAAACCTTTGAGAAGGAATAAAATGACAAATATATTATCATCAAAAAGCACTTTAGATGACCTCAATCCTGCGTCTTCTAATTTAAATCATTGATGAATCACATCAGCCCTTAAAAGTGGGTAAACTGACTTTTTGCTCACTCTTTGCAATAAAGGTGCCTGGCTGGTGTCTGGATTCATAATTCAACAAGGAGTTTTTTTTAGTGATGATGCCCTAACCCAGACAAAGCATAGATGAGGGGGAGTCATCTTCTTCAGAGCCTTCCCTTTAACTAAACCCCATCATCCAGCAGTCCACACAATTACACCTCCCCTTCCCCCTCTCTTTTATTCCCTTCTCCCTACAGTACAGCTCCTCTTTCATCTTTCTTTCATCTTTCTCTCAACCCTTTTTCTTAAATTGGTGGTCTCGTGCTTCTGTTCCACCTCAGACCTCATCGCTGGGTTTATCCCCCCTCCATCATCCTCCAGGATCCCTCTCCTCCTCTCTAGGTGTTTGCATCAGCCCCTCACCCACTGTTACTTTCCTCTCTGGCTCTTTCTTCCATCTCCTTTCTCTGTGGGGGTCTCAGGGCTGCCAGTCTGTCTCGCAAAAGAGTGCACACACACACACATACACACACATGAAGCAAATATGAAGGCTCGACACACACACACACCTCCCCAGGGTGTGTTGGACATGGCTCTGTCCTGCTGTGGTACCGATCTGCTCACCAAGGTGAGGGGGCGTCTGTCCATGTTTCATCACTCTGCCCACTCAGCTGAGAGGGTGAAGTTGTGGTTATCTGGCAACTCACTGTTGACCTGGGTTGCCAGTTTGGTTCTGGTCATTACCATTAGTTTAGTTTGAAAGATTCACTTGATATTTTGCAGCACAGGTAAAATCAAATCAGAGATTTGTATGAAAAACATATTTTACAAGGTACAAAGTATCAGCTGAAAACATGTAAAGAGACGTGAAACTATATATGACTGAATTTTGGAGTTGCTATGCAACAGTTTTTCCTCATTTCTGTGTTAATTATTTTTTGGGTGTCTCTAAATAAATCATGGCTCGATGAATTTTCACTTTGCCTTGCTTGTGCAAATATGGCCACTGGATAAGTATGATTACTTTAACTCGTATGGATGTGCTGTGGCGTATATTGGTGTCTTTGGATCGACCTCATCAGTAATTGTAAGTCTGAACAAACCTATAAAGGTCACGAACTTCAGCTCATCAGCTCCCGTCTACTGGCAATTTAAACAAATGCCAAATTCAGTATCAAACCTTAGCATGCACTGCACAACAAATCAGGTGAATCCTGATTAAAAGTTATGGAGGATAAATCTTGTTTATTATCTGAAAATGTGTTATTTGCTAATTGACCACATGTTTGCATTATGGCAAGTCTATGTGGAAATTCATAGCTTCTAGCAGTTGCTGTTCACTTAGTAAAAACAACATTTACTAGATTACCTTTGCCACTGAAGACTGACTTTATTTGGCCCTGCTGTGTGCTGACTTCAGCAGTGTCTTGATGATTTTTGTGTGTTTCAGTTTGATCTGACTGATAAGATGTGATGTGGTGTTTTGGCTGAAAAAGGTTTAAAGTTAGTTAATATTACTGCAAAAATCCGAATGCTCTTTGAATAATTTCACAGGCCAAAATCTATTCATATCGAATACATGGCTAATAAATGAGAGCGTAAATAACATTTATCCTAAATAATCTTCCCCTGAAACCAAAAGAATGCATTATTTCAACATGAATTTATGCCTCATTATCTTAAAAACCCTCCTCCTCACACCACTTGATGTGCAGCCGGCCTCTTCCCATCTGAAGGTGTGAGCGTAGCCGTGAACGCAGTGTTTAAGTGTGTGTGCGAGTCCTATTGCAGACAGGTTTTGTCCTCACAATACATAGTGAAAGCTGTACACAAAGCGACCCTGCTCTGTTAAAGCCAATGAAAAGACATTTAAGTGTTCACAAAGCTGCTTTAGCGTTTATTCACTAAAGTGCTCCCAATCACACCCTCATTAGGGCTGACTGATTGCCTGTTATTTATTGTCTCCAGGATAATAACTCTCAAATTATCAAGGACGTAAATTGCACTTAAATTCAATACTTAATTTATCCAATCTTTCACGATGAACAATACGAAATCATCGCTTATGTGTTTTTTTTTCTTCATTCCCTGTCTCTAACCAAAGTCAACCGTGTTTTTCCAGCCTTTACTTTCATTATTGTCTTTTTGTTCAGGCACCACTTAGGACGCCACTCACTGATTATGGCCTCTCAGTTTCCATAGTGATGCTGAAATGAATTATGGTCATAAATGGGACAAAAGAGAGAAGAAAGCAAGTATGGCACTCCAGTCCCACTCTGTTCCGTACTTGTAAATGCACACTTTAGCCCCATCAGAGCTTCACTCCAGTGGCCTTCACCAAATGAGCCCGCTGAACCTTTCCCGTGGATATGTATCATCAGTCCCTTTATTCTTGTACATTTTAATAAAGTGCGAGGTGCGGGTATTAAACTGAAATTATGAGGGATAAATCAGAGAAACGCTGCAGACAGCAATTCCATCTGCTTGTGTGAGTGTCGTGATGGGTGTACCCATTTGATCTTGTCATTTTCTAAAGCAAAAAGGGGACATGTTTTTCAAATCTTTACGGCCATGTTTGAACCCACAACCCTCTCATCGTTTTTGCAACAATGATGTAATAGCATGCAATAAAAGCCTCTAAAAATAGCATTAGCTGCAGTATTTGCAAGAAAAGATTTATTTCAATTTATTTTTCTAATCGAATTTCAGGATGTTTTGGACAAAAATAATACAATTTAGCATCTCCTGTAGTTTATTTCAGTGCATTTGCCTGCAACAAGGCTATAACAGGTTTTATTATTGGAAGATTACACCAAACGAGCACTAAAGTAATTAGATCATAGAAGATATATTTGCTTTGTCTGTTTTGCTGTGACGTCTTCTTCAGGCTATCTGAAAAGGTGTCCGAGGAAAAGAACAGCAGCCTTCTGGGTAAAACATCCATCAAACCCCACCTCTCCTCTATGCGGACTGTATCACTCTTTATACTATCAGCTAACTTCCTACTGTATGTTTCATTATCTTAAATATGCAGTTGAAGGCCAAATTAAACTGATCATTTATGAAGTAGGGTGTGTTTTACTTTATTTTTTTTCCTGATAATTGTATTGATGTTATTGTGTCTTGTTTTCTCAGTAAATAAATAAAAATCCACCAACCTTTTTTTTTAGTTTGGCCAATTCTAAGACACACATTCCTCCTACAGCCATCAGGCTGATTGAATTTCCCCTCTAGGATAAATGAAGTAATTTTGATTTGATTGATTTAGATTTTTTTGTCTCTGGCCTTTACTGTGAAATAAAAGCCTCCAACATTATTATTCCAAGCCACTCTCTCAACTGGCATTTTGCTTTTATTACTCATAGTTACTTCTCACTTCTGCTAAATTTAAGAAAAGTCATTATTATATTCCCGGTCCCTGCTCCTCTAACAATGATCAAATGGGAAGTTGAATCATAAGACGACTCATGTTTGGTGTGTCAGCGTGCAGTCAGTCGTCCGCTCGGGTTCCTTATGCACAGAGTAGTCATGCTGCAGTGCAGTGTCAGATTGCACAGAGATGATGTCACCACATCAGTGAATAGTTTTATGACGTTGAGAGTGAAAGTGGCGCGGGTTGATTTGGCGAATGAGGGAGCAGGACAGTCTGGTTTGAAGGGAGCGCAGGGTTTGGGTGACGAATGAGGATCTGGCATCAGGGTTTGGGTGTGACATATGGTGGTGGGGTGACTTCCTCAGCTGGACGTATTTGACCACCGTTCTCTCCAACTGAGAGGAAACCCAGTGTGTGTGATTAGTTTTTGTGCTCATGCACCGTGATAAATGCCTCCATCTGCAATCCACACTTCATTGTAGGGGCAAATAAAGGTCACACCGGGACTGCCGTCTCTAGATGTGTGTTTTTTCCCTTTGTCCCCATTTTGACAGAGCAGGTAGTGGAGCTAAAGCACTCACTAGCTCATCATTACTGCGTCTGTAAAACACCTCATACTGCGAGACCTTCAGAAGTAGCCTTCAGTGAGTGTGAGAGCTGAGCGGTGACAGCGCAGAGTGTTTCTTTCTTTTTTGAAGCACGGTGAGGGAGAGAAACAGAAAAAGCTCTGGAGATGTCTGTTTTCTCTGCTTTCAGTGAGGACAAAGCATCTGAGAGGATGGGAACAAGGGAGGTCAGCAGTAAAAGGAAATGATAGAACAAGGACAGACTAAACAAAGGGAGGGGGGAAAAAGAGAACACGTTTGTGCACCTGCTGTGTGGAATGAGCGCAGAGAGAGATTAAAATGTTCCTTTGGACCGAGTGAGATGATTGCTCATGCCTTAGCCTCGTCCCTTTTGTCTTCCACTGTGTTACCGTATAGTTTTGTCTCTCCGTGTCCACGTCATCCCCCTGTGATGGTTACGACACGCAGCAGTCTGCGGTCCAGATGGACGAGCATCTCTCTTCTCTCTCATGTGTGTTTGTGTACCGTGTGTGTGGGTGGAGGAACATGTGTGCTCTTCTATATCTATGTGCTTATGTGAGAGGGATCTCTATGTGTGTGTGTGTGTATGCATATGTGTGAATGTTTGTGATGGGCTGGGATCACACTTAATTACACTGATGCATGTGTTTATAATCACTCGGTTCATATTTTACCACAGCAGCCTGCATCACAGTGACGTTTTTAGATTTATTATGTTCAACTGTACATATTTACCATATGTGAAGTAAAGTCAAATGAAATATGTTTTTAAGCTTACTGGGGAGTTTCGGTTATTTTCACTTGAGATTGATAGAAACATTCTGCTTTAAGCTCTTTGCTATATATTTATTAACATCATATGGAGAGAACCAGGTTTTTCAAATTCAAAGTTTTTCCTAAAAGGTTTAAATTGTGAATTGTCCACAGGAAGTGTAGAGTTGTAAGCCTTATCACAAGAGTAGGAATTGTAACCATTGACATTGTGTAACCTGTGACATTATCATATTTGTTAATGTGTTGGGGGTGGGTCAGAAATGTACTTGCCCAAAGTAAATTTTTAATTGTTTTATTAATTAGCAGTTGTCGAATATAAAGAAAGACTTAAGTTGATTTTCATATTTAATCTTTATTTTAATAAATTAAGGCAAAATGCCATTTTCTCTTCCGTGCCTGTACCATGCAGACTGCCAGCAGGGGGCGGGTCACTGTTCCCGGACGCTTGGCCAGTTGGGCCTGACAAAACATTTTACTTGCCCTGAGCTAGTGAGCAAATTAGATTTCTGGCCCTGCAGTGTCAGTTTGTTTTGTTGTTTGCTGGGATGATGGGTCTTAACGCCAGGTGTGCAGTGAATGTGATGACAGTGGTGATAAGGGATTGGTTTCACCGCCACAGATCTTTACATATATAATCACATGTTTATGAATGTAGATTAACCTGGAACTGTTCTATGTCACCCAGCAGCAGATTTTGCCTCCTGCTCCTGCCGCCTCCTTCTGGTTGCCAATGACAGGATTGAGCCAGTGTCGCAATGAAGCTGCCGTCACAATAGTTTCATGTGTTGCGGCTATGTCGGTCCACTGGGATGCCCACCTACACTGAGGGAGAAGTGGAAAAGGAAACAGAGAAAAGGACCAAAAGTGAGTGGAGCTGAGTTGTACTTGGCACTTGTCCACCTCCTCACCTGCTTCCCATTCCCTGCTCAGCCTCCCAGTTCCAGTCATTCCCTGCCAGGTCGTTTAGTGTGTATCCAGCTAGATTCCCAGCCATCTGATTGCCTGCTTTAGTGATTTGCTGCCTTACCTTTTGGATTTTGGATTTCTCCTACCTGCCCCGTGCCAGATGTATGATGCTCTCCTGGTTTTAACCACTGCCTGCGACCTTCTACTAAAAT
>CAFUXE010000162.1:108411-123916 GCA_903364295.1 Serranus cabrilla | reverse complement strand
CTCCGCTCTACACCGAGGATGTAAAAGTCTTCTTCTTGTTTCAAACCTGAGCCTTGGTCCTCTCCCTCCAACCCCGATGACTTACCCTGCGGCGAGTACATAATGAATGTTACTCTGCTCTCTGTGGACCACAATACTTTGCAGGGCAATTTATTCCTGGTGAGCACAAGGGCATAAGAGTCACACGGCCAATACGAGGTAAAGCCGCGGATGAACCGGGGTCCCATTAGGTGTGCACCCATCCGCTGTGCTCCGGCCCACCACATACTGTAGCGTGAGAACATTAGCTCAAGCAAGAGGAGCTGACAAAAATAAAGGGGCTGATTCAGACACGCGCTCGCCTCTGCCCCCTCATTCTCCTTCCGCCATTACCGTATCATAACAGATTAGCTGCATTAGCGACGGCGGCAAAGGAAATGATGGCGATTTGTACAGCTAGGATCGATGTCAGCTGAGATAATTAGAGCAAAAGCATTTTATATTCATGTACTGCTATGAACCGGGCGAGCCGGCTAAAAATACTTCCTGAATGACATCAGTTAAACAGACTCACATCCACTCAGTGCAGGCAGGATCAACGCAGTTAGCATTTTAACTGATCAGTCCCATTAATTACCTGCATGATTTTGCAGGACTTCTGACAATGAGTCTAACACTTGCACTTCCTCTTTTGTTATTTCCAAATATATATAAATATTTCAACACTGACTTCTCTATCTAAAACATTTTTTTTAAATGTCATGATGCATTTTTTAATGTCTACAGATATAAAAAGTAGTGATGCACTGATCCCATATTAATATCAGATATCAGGCCAATACCAAAAACTACTATCTATTTTAACACCTGAAATAATAATAATAAAAAAGACGAATTCTTTAATGAAACTACAAACTGAAGAGCGGACAGCTTTCATCAGCTGGCTGGTGAAAACGTGTTATTCCAAGTTCATTCTCCAGATTTTATGCAGTCGAATGTCTACTCATAAAGTGCAAAGTTGACAACTCACCATTAAACTGACCAGGACTTAGTTCAACTGTGTTTAAACCAATTTTCTTGGTTGACCTCAAGAGTCAATAGTTGTGTTCGTTAGTTGTTTAGTTAGGATTATACCTACATGACACATTATTTGCACTTGATGCCACTTAAGGTCATAGAAAGTTCCCATCGCATTACATAAATAATTTGGCTATATAACTTGACTGACGTATGTTATCTATGTAAGTTATGTACTTAATTAACTTGTGTATCCTACGTAACTTACAGAGACTACAAGCAAATTAGGTCGTCAACGTAAGTAGTCAATGTTCATTTACTTCCAGAGGCTACGTAATGTTTATGTTCTTACTTAAGTAGCTTAAGTAACTTACGTAGTCCGTTTTCTGGGTGAAAGTCGTGTTTGTTTGACCCGTCCGTGCTCCCTATGACCACTTCTCTGTATTTATACTACGTCCACTGACGTGTACTATGGCTGCTAATGGGTTTACATGGATTAAGTTAAAAGCCTTATGTGTCAGACGGTAAAGGATTCCTCGTGTGTCTCTATCAGACGCCACGACCATTTGATGACCTGGGAATGAGACGGTCTGTGATTAGTGCAGCTTTAAAGGAAAAATCATCACTTTAACATGCAGTACTAAAGTACCGCTCTACTTTCTGTGGCTTGAAACTTTGTGTCTCAGTCAATCAGTGATGTCTCAGCGGGTGTTTTGCCTTTGACAGCTGATGGAAAGCCCCCGCTGTGACATCACTGATTGGGGTGTGGTGGAAAGTGCAACATGGTTGAAAGTTTGAACCCAGCGAGAGCTCTGCAGCAGCAGGTTTCTGCTCTGTGTGAGTCCGTGTTGAATGTTTTTAATGAAGCGGTTGTTAATCCAGAGATCAAGTACTTCCAACAGAACTTCCAGGATTAAAGGCAACATCTTCATTTCAACTGACTTGCACTGAAATTGATTTGAACACCTTTTCTTGTGTTGGTTTCTGGTTAAATAAAGGTTAACCAAGTAAAGCGTAATGATGTCACATGTGATTTTCAGCCAGCTCAAGGAAGCGGTGTGGTTGCCAGGCCAATGTTGGCATGGTAATCAATCAGATGGGTGTGGAAAATCATTGCGATATGTTATTATTAGAACAAAATAGCCAATTTGTCACTCCATTATGCAGACACACACACACTTGTACTCACACACGCACAGAGGTAGTCTCTTTCAAAGCTGCCTCTGTGCCGCGACGTACATGATGTTGTTTGCATAGCAGAAATGAGATCATTCGTGAAGCCCTCGGGGTCACATTTCCTCAAGAGGAGGGTGAGAGGGAAACGTGGATGAGAGGAGCTGCAGCCTCTGAGAAAAAAGAGGGAGAGGTTTGTGTTTTTTTTATCTGGCTGATGAGGGAGGAAGGAGGGAGAGTGCGTGTTCGGAGAGCAAAGCGTGAAAGTAGATAAGAAGGGGGAGGGAGGTGGCGTGCGAGGGGAGCTGAGCGAGGGGAGGGAGGACCATGTTGCCCTGTTGCATTTTTATCAGGTCTGCATTGGAGTCGCCAGGGGGACGGACGCTCGCTGTAGACACGGTTCACCATGCAAGGACAACTTGTCACCTTATCACTCTGTCTCGCCCTTTCTTGCTCTTTCTCTTTTTCCCTCTAGCTTTCACGTCTCTGTGTTCCCTCTTTTCCCTCTTTAATTCTTTAACCCTCCGTGTCCTTCACTTCTGCAGCCGGTGTGAAACCGGCTGTGTGCAGAGATGTGTTCACTATGTTACACAAGCTCTCCCAGCCTTTTTTTTTTTGTTCAATGCCACAATTATAGAACACAAATGAAATAGCTGTCATGAACGTGCAAAGATGAAAACCCACCATAGATTTTTTTTTTGTCTTATTGGGGTTTTTATGGGGAGATAGCAGGTCAACAATAGATACCACATAGATTTAGTGTTCATCATCTGAAAGCTCGGGTTTGGGAGATTAATTTGTGATGCAGCTTGGCACCGTTTGACAGGATTTTGCAGCCACACATTTGTAATAAGCATTGTTTTTGGTTAGGCATCTGTTTACATTTTGAAAGCTTGGAGTATAAGGACTGAATGTTGTGACACATGAAGGCCTTTCCCATTGTCTCATAAGTTGTTGCAGCTTTGCATAATTCAACCATTCTTGACCAATCAGGAACTGATAAAAACAGAATAAAATCCCTCCAACATAACACTTTAAGATGCCAAGAACTTGTGGAATAACTTCCAGAATCCATACTGTGATTTGGTGTCACAGGTGATTGAATGGTAAGCATACTGTTGCCCCAGGTCTGTAGTTTATGGCTGTAGTTTCATTAGGCTATGATTGTTCTAGAGGTCACCACAGGTCATTTTATAATGTCAAGTTAATGGTTTCACTATAAAAAAAATATGGCTACTATGGCAACTAACATCATCATCACACAAATGAGATTTGGCCCTTTGAATCTGTTGGGTCTCAGATTTCCAGTCATGCACAATCCTTGCAAACCACACACACACTAGTGACCCCAGTATGCAGAAATACACATATCCTGAGGTCAAGTGACCCCTTTGGAAATGGTTGTGCCAAATTTTTTCCCCACCAAAATGCATCTTAACTTAGAGTGTTATTTAACCCCCGTACCAACATGATATTATGACATAAATATATGTTAAATGACTTGGATACCAATGGATTCCTTAGATCTTGTGGTTTCATGTGACACCAGTATCTACAGCCTCTTACAGGCTCAGTCCAGCTCTGTTGTGTAGGTGTAGTTAGGGGGGCAGAGGGGGCTTAATATTACAGGGGCACCTAGAACCGCCTGTGGCTGTGAGCCAACCAACCACTGCACCTAAAATCCAAACATCCTTATCAGAATGTTTTTTTTCTCTTCATACAAATATTTTTTTTATTAAATGTCAGGGCGTCCTGATTTTGAAAGCAGCTCTTCAGCTGATTTGATGCTTAGCAACGGTGAAAACACTCATGTTGTGCTTCTGCTTGCAAACAACCTACACGCTTGTTGGCGGATCAGGCTTGGATGCCCTTAATTAAGAAGTCTAATCATTTAGCCATCTATTGAAATCCTCTTGAAAAAGCAGTTCTTTTTAAGTCCTTTCCTGGCCTATAAAGTGTAAAGCTTTCTGCGTGTAGCGTGACTGCCCCCTGGTGGTCACAGCAGCTTCCACACAGATCAGGTGGTTTTGATGTGTTCTTGTTGTCTTAATATTTGTCTCCGTTTACATCATAAGTGTGATTCATTGCAGTGTTATCCTCTTGAACTCTCTTTTACAAACTCCTGTCCTTGCAAGTGCAGCCAGTGAAGCAAACTGTTAAGTGCTAGACTTCCTCAGCTCCGTTACACCTTCATCCTCCACTTCACAAGTCTTCCCACATGTACAGGACTTCATCTCCATATTCATTTGGTTGGAATCAGCTGCACTCGACTACCCTGGGGTTACAGAGCCTCACTATCGCTGGAACTTTCTGAATAAAGGCCTCCTCTGTCTCCTGCTTTGAAGTCGGTAATGATATTCAGCAGACCTGGATGACACCAAATGAGAATTATAATGAAGGTGAGATTTGAGATTGGTTGGGGAATTGAAAGGGAGTGTTACTATATGGCTGTGATCCGGCACATTTAGGGTTTTATGTACCTTTGCATATTCTAAAGATAAAAATGAGTAAAGACTATAAAATCGGTCTAGGATAATACAAACAACTTACCTTTAAAGAAAAAGACAAATAACAAGATTATAAGCAACAGAAGTTATTTGAACACTGAAATAAAATAACAATAAGAGAAAATGTCTCATGGCACTGTAGGCAGGTTTGAGGCCAAAAAATGATCAAAAGACAAAGTTAAAGCAGCTACAAGGAGTTTTTATGGAACTGTGTCAATTTCATATTAACACCTCTGTATGACCTACATAAGACAACGAGACTATCAGCGACTATTTCTATATCATTTTCTTTTTCTTTTTGTCACTGCAAAATCAGACAAAGTGATTTACAGCATGAGGGCCAGAAAAACATTTATTACAATTTCCAGGTTTTTAAGTTTGGCAGTGAGAAAAAAGAAAACCAGAGGATAGAGAAGAGATACAGTTTTATTTTGGATTTCTTTTTTTACTGTACAGGAAATGAATCTACTCCATTGAAAAAGAATGGAGACAAATCTTGGACAGCTATTTGAAATTAGCCTGAGCCTAACATGCTACTTTGTTAGTTAGTAATTACTTGCATAGATAATATATTTAATAGATTAATTTTTTTATTGCTATCATTGGTGCTTATATATTTATTTATACATATATTTCTTCACACTTCATTATAGTCCTGTCTATTCCTTACTTTATTTGTCCAGCTCTTTTTTTACCTGTTCTGCTTATTTTTATCTACATACATGAGCTGCGTCTCAAGATCCCTCGCCTCCTCCCCTCGCGTCTTAGTCCCGCCCACCTGAGCTGTGAGTGGAGGAGGCGAGGAAAAGAAGAGTTGAGGCGTCAGGCTTTAACAAAATGAGATCCGCCGCGGAGCGTCATTTTAAAGCGACGTCGACTAAATCTGATGTGGAGCACAGCAGTAACAGCTGTTTCAGTGTTTAGTCAAATCCTGCTGCAGTTTATGATCTCAGCTTCTATTACATCTTTATATTTACTGGCAATTCAGTTCACAAAATGTGTACAAATGTTTGTATGTAAAGTAATATTCATATAAAGTGACATCAGGTTCTTGTTGTTATAGTAGTTTGACATTTGATGTAATTTCCGGTGAAACATTCCTATGGAAAGCATTTATAACGGCCTGATTACTCACTTTTGTATATTCCAGGTGTTTCATATACATTGTTTGAAGATCTATTTCATACATTTTCTTGTCATTTGGACTAAATCTTATATTCATGAATCCAAAGTCATAAGCCTCGGAGCTAACAGTTGATATCAGACAATAAGTTAAATTTATATCTGAATTAAGTGGATAACCACTGTAGGCTTTATAAGATATTTATTTCACTTTTTTAAATTCCAACCTTTAACACCAAACGAAAGTGATTTCTTGTTTGCATCCACATATTTGACCAAAAAAGATTAAAATGATTCTGATACACCAGTCAGAAAAGGGCAATTCTGCATACTGAGTATCTTTACTGTAAATACTCTTAATTGCTGATAATACTTCATTTTTTTTACACTGTAGTTTTACAACTTTAACTCCTTCCACCATCATCAGCATCATTCAGTCTTGAGCGTTGCCCTCTGCAGGCTGTCTGAGCAAACGTCACCTCTCGCTGTGACAGGCAGGTGGCAGCAGATACCAGCGTGTGAGAGCATGTGAGTGGCACTGGGGGACTGATTTCCTCTGCTGTTTATGTTTGTAATTATAGAATCATTAAACCTCAAGCATCCTCCTCAGCTGTGGAGCCACACTGTTATCTGTACATCAATACTACAGTGTGTGTGTGTGTGTATGTGTGAGTGTGTGTGTGTGAGCTCATGGTGACAATAAGAGTATGGGAGGTTGACTGCCAGTAATGGGCCGTAATTAGGGGTGAATGTTTACACACTC
The DNA here is from genome assembly GCA_903364295.1 of Serranus cabrilla. NCBI lineage: Eukaryota > Metazoa > Chordata > Actinopteri > Perciformes > Serranidae > Serranus > Serranus cabrilla. Next base: position 117,355 of record CAFUXE010000162.1, on the reverse strand, counting down.
ACACACACACAAGACGCGCACACGCAGTAGCCTGAGGTAATTTGGCGGCACTAAATGAGATTATCAGTAGCGAGGTGATTAATGAGCGTCCCTACTGCAGAGCCTTATAATCAACAGTCACCGCTCTGCTGTGATACACACTAGCTGGAGCTCTGCTCAGGTACATGATACCCAGCACCTGCTGCTAACATCAGCTCCTCCACACAGCAGACACCAGCCATCCGCTGGAACCGCACTCACTCTACAGCTTCATCAGGCTCCGACTGAATACAGTGAATTTAATTCACTTTGTGTAAATAAAAGGATGCTGGTCTTTTTTTGTATTTGATCAATCAAAATTCAGACGTTTATGTGCAAACACATGAGCAGAGTTATAGACGGCCTGTATGTGTAGTGCTGTAGCAAAAATGTATTAATATCAATTATCAACAATGAAATAAACATTTCATAGATCATCACTTTAAAGAGTTGAGCCATTATGTGACATCATTCATTATGGCATTTGTGGCAAATCTAACAAACAATAGGAAATAGTACTTTTTTTCTTTCTTTTTTTCTACATTTCAACAAATAGGAGTTACTATTTTACTGCAAAAAAAAAAAAATCAGTTTATCTTACAAAGTGATGGGAACAGTGAAAGTCTGCCTTCCATTGTACTAACATGAAAAATTATGATTTATTGCAAATGTGTTTTAAACGTGTGGCTGTTGTAGCGTTGTAAGAATTCTTTAGTGTTATTTTAATATGTGGGAATTTTGGAGTATGAAATAAAAACACTGCTGACATCACCAGCAGTCTCTACATAAGATATTACAGTAAGTGAATTTGTAGAATTCAGAAGGAAATAAAAACTATATACAAACATTACTTTCTTCCTGTGTAATTTTAACAAACATCCTCTGCAGCAGATGCTGAAAGAGTGAAAATCTGATAGTAAGAAAAACAAAAACACAAAGTGTTTATTCTCTTCAGTCAAGCCAATGAAACAATAACAGCACAGAGGAGGAGGAGGCGCAAGTTCATACAGATTCTGTTCTGTGAATCAGAGCAGGGCTGTAATCAATGTTTTACCGTTTTCATTGTATGCCGTCTGTGACCCGACCCTGAGGGGATCCGAGGGCAAGTTCCCCCAGGAGGCTTTTTTTAGAAACGTAACAGCAAAACTGACGACAGCCCTGATTCAAAAGCAGTTGGGACGCTGTGTAAAGTGTTAACAAAAACAGAAGTTTTACAAATCATTTTAAAGATCGTCTTTGTACAGTTTTCAATTAAATACATGTCAAAAGGAATCAGGAAATGATGGCGTGTTTTGTTTTCGACAACATCCCAACTTTTTTGGAATCAGGATTGTATTTTAAAGCATTTTGATCAGGGTAAACCAATGAATAAACAGTTTAGATCTCTGTGAGTTTTAATGTTTATTTTGTAAATGTATTGATAAAAAAGATGCTTTACTCTAACAAGCCCAGTACTACTTAAAAAACATGTGCCTTAACAAAAAAAACATCCTAATATTCCATACTTCTTCATATCTTGCATTTACACATTATCCAATGACACCGTGACCCACAGCTGATCAGGACACTGAGACCTGAACAAACCCTCAAACTGGTCTTATAAATGTAGATGCAGACAATAAAAAAGTCTGATACTTATTTAGACGTGTTTCCAAAAAGTTGTCTATTCACACTCACATTCTCCAATTCACCTGCCTCTGATAAACAGACAGTATCTGACCCACAGCAGGTGATCCTCGGCCTCTGCTGGGTTACGGCAACATCGCCTGGACAACCAGACAGAACTGCAACCGAATATCAGAATCAATAGACATAATGGCAATCCATTAGATTTTTTATTACATTTGTTAATTATTTTTTCAGACGGTGGTGTGTAGGATATTATATTATCAATTAAGAGTATATTTGGATACTCGCCCAAAAAGATATATTATGATTACTGCCCAGAATTATTAAGGCTTATGGGAAATATGGTGGTGCAAGATGGATTAAAGTCAGAATTAGAATTATATTTATCAGTTTGAACATAAAATACATAAATAGTCTTATTCAATTTCAAATTGAAAAATGTCAAAAAGGATTACTAAATTTATCTCAATCTGTCTTAATTATTTTTTAGACAGTGTCCCATTTTTTGGGAATTGGCTTTGTAAATGGTGCTCTTAGTGTTTCTTTAATCATTCCAGTGTGTCAGAATACAGTTATTCTACAGTGCAGTGATATATGTGATTCAGTTTAAGATCGATATTTAAAACGCTTCATACGGCCCATTTAAAGCAAATCATGCAGCGGGGGTTTGCATTTAAAAGAACCTGCACACGTTAAATGCACTCAACAGCCATCATCGACCATCTATTTTATTCTCACCTCCTCCTCCTCCGTGGTGGACAGAGCTGTTTCACCATCTCTGTGTGCAGACACCTAGATCAGATAATGCTCTCTAAGTCTCTATAGTGAGCCGTTTGAAGTAGCTCCAGTGAACTGCAGCCCTCCCCCAGCCTTCGCCTCTTGTTCTGCGAGCACTGTGCAGTGTGTGCGGGGTGACGGGGTCAGGGTGACTGGGTCCCCTCCATCTCCATATAGGCTGTAGGCTACAGCTGCTCCTATGAGATTGGTACCTCAAACACACAGACTGCGCCTTAGATGTCCCTGCATGTATGTGTGTGTGTGTGATAAGGGCCAGAGGATGGAGACATCTTTATCGTGTAGAAGTGGCAGGATTATCCCATCACTGCTGTATTAAATACAAAGACGGGGACGGTAGGCCAGTTAACCAGGTGCTGCAGCACCCGCCCTGACTGCCACCTTTCACCTTTACTACAGCTGACCTGGATCCTCACGCTGAAACCAGCTCTCACTGCTGCACTGCATATAGTATGATGCTGCGTTACTGCTGCCACTTCCTAATTAGCAGCGTCGGGGAGGAACTAGTTAACTCTTCAGCGTTCATCTTATCATCGTGCAGTGAAGCTTTGTTTTTGGGACAGATTTCAGTGCAACGCCGCCAACGATAGGACGCTGTCTCCAAGTCCTGACAGGCTCCAGTCAATTTGCAGCATGCAGTCTAATTACATGCACAGTTTCTGATTGGTTCTCATCTTTGAATTTGCACCGCCTCTCAAATAAGACACTTTAAAACCTTTTGATACATTAAAAACGTAAATCTGATCAATTATTATTAGGAAATAATGCGAAATTGCTCTAAGTAACCTGATTCTGCCCCGCCTGTGAGCGGCCGACCAAGATCATGTTTTAGTGCTAGAAATATAGTAATTTATTTAAATGTCCACAGGTCCTCCGGCTTCCTCCCACAGTTTAAAAACATGCATCTTAGTTTTAATTGCCCATAGGAGTGAATGAGAGCGTGAATGGTTGTCTGTCTCTCTGTGTCTTCCCTGTGACAGTCTGGAGACATGTCCAGGGTTTATCCCGTCCTCTCGTCCAATGTCAGCCGGGCTGAGGGTTTGTCAATCCCTCCGTGACCCAAGTTCGGATAAATGGTTAAAGATGAATAATGAACGAATGAGTGAAAATTGGCTTGTTTGACATTGTTCAAAATGTTGCCAACTTAAAAATGTCAAATGTCAAACCTGAGAAAAAATGAGAGAAAACGTGTCTAAGAAAAGTAATCTAAAGTAATAAGTCATTTAAAGAGTTAAATAACATACTAACATACTAAACTGTTACATTTAAAAAGTAAAGCCCTACACTGTTTCATATATTATTATATAAATTAGGGAACTTTATGTCGAAATTCTATGAAATATTTTTGTATTTGTGAAAAAAGCAAAAATTAATTGATTCTCTGAGCACACATGGAGCTTTTTCCTCTCTGCTCTAAATGTCTGTTGTTGTCCAGAAATGATCAAAAACAATCAGTGAGCTCCACTGTTGTGTTCTACGTTCCCGTGCACATGGGCACTGCAGTTTGTTTTGAAATACTCACTGGAACACCACGTGTGTATTAATCCACAGCTGAAAATAGTCCCCCCCAAAACATATTCGTAACTTGAGTTGGAGTAAGGTTTGCTAGAATCTACAGTGCTCAGGTTTTTAAAGACATTCATAGGCATATTTTAAACTCAAACATTTATAGAAAACCCCTGTTACAGAAGCTGTATGTCTTCTGTAGGAACCTGTGGTCTGCAGCACGGTGGGGGAGTAGGAAGGTATTGGGGGAGGGACTGATTCATAGTGATTTATGCTGCATATAATCTACATGTATTGTAATGTGGACACACTGGCTCTCATTAAACAGATCTGCAGTGTAAAATGTAAATATTCCACTGCTTTATCATTTATTTATGTGCGTGAGCATGGCCCCAAAAGTTTATTCTGATTCTGACAGTAACAGAAATATTAAATATCGATGCTACTTACAGTTTATTTTAACAGTTGCTTTCGTCCTTATTGACGGCTGATTTCCAATCCACAAAGCACTAATCAATATGTTGAGAAGATTTTTTTTACTGTTATACAAATTCTATGTTTTTACAAAGTAGTACAAAATTATTTGTGGCAATGTGTTTCAGCCTCTTCAGTACAAAGTGAGTAATTAATCACAGGTTAAAACAGTAAATGACGGAGTGTTTATTCTGTGAGTGATGCTGTCAGTGGAAGAGGATCACAGATGAATTTTATGAAATTTTAATGAAGTCACCAGCATTTATTGATGTTTCCCCTCCTCAAAATCAAGAAAAATCTCATCAAAGCAACAGCATTAAAATGTGAAACAGTGAACTATGAAAAACATTATTTAAAGGTAATGAAATTAATGAAGCGCATTGAGAAGCCAACACTTTACAGTTCAAAACCCGGCGTTCCCAAAACATTGCTGACTCTGTCGCCACAGTTTCCAAGCTGTGCTGGCCTACAGCGCAGCCACAAAGTGATCCCAGCTACACAGCACCGAGTGAAAGTGTGTGTGTGTGTGTGTATTCTCCCCATTTATCATCTCTGCTCTCAGCACACGACTAATATTTACCCTGACCTCATCACTATTCATCTGTTGATGCCTGGGCGTCGCTGGGTTTGTTTGTTTATCATCCTAAACAAACATGTGGTGCTGAACAAAAGAATGCATACGGTAGGAATATGAAACGCTGTCCTATTGCTTTCTTAATCATTAACACGTGAGAGACGAGGCGCCCGGCGACAACTGCTGTCCACACAGGAAATCTGCTGATGCCGGTGTCTTCCTAAATGTGTTCAATATGCTTCCTTAAATCACAAAGTGACAATCTAATGACACAGCACATCAGCCGCATTGTCACTGTTTAAATATGTGCTGCTGCGTGTTGTTTACGGTTGAGCTTTGCCTGTTTGATCCTCACTCTAAAAGTCAAATGATAAAAATACAGTTTGTGCAGTAAATGCATGTATCTGTATGTGATATATATATATACGCTGTGGTATCCTCGGGGCTCTGCTCCTTCTTCCTCCAGCTCTACCTTCGTGCAGATTGCCATTTAAAGCAGTTGAATAATTGAGGAGTAACATTTGCGTCAGGCTTCCTGTGGTGCGTGTGTGTGTGTGTGTGTGTGTGTGTGGATGTGGATGTGGATGTGAGGGACCGACTGAGAAACACTTCTGAGGAGCAGTTCACACACACACCTGCTGGAGTGGCCATTATTAGCCATGCTGCTATATCATATACAGCTTTATACACACTGTTTCATCTACATAAATTGAGGCTTTTTTAGGTAAAAATTAACACATTTCTCCCTAAAATCCACTGCATATTTTCTGGAAATGCATCATTATTATAAAATACCATTTCATTAGAATTATTACTGAACAGCAGGAGTTCTTAAATACGTTGTTTTTATTGTCAATAACCTGACATGTATATAAAAAAGAGGCTTTTGTTCTTTATTTTCCCATCAAAAGATCTAAACCAACTCTGTGTCCCCCAATACTTTCCCACTTCCCGACCCTGTCTGAGCCCGAGCCTGTTTCCTGCTCCAGAAGTAGAAACTATTGGAAAAACAAGTCGCATATGCAGTTTTTATTCTATGAATAAAAATACAGTAATTCGGTAAAAGAGCAGGGCACTGTAGTTTTTTAGCAAATGGTTGTCAAATGGAAGTAAATCTTGCACATGTTTGGATCTATTTTCAGCTGTGGATGAATACACAATTAGAGTATTTACAGCAGCAGGACAGTGTATAGAAGTTGTATAATACTTGTTATTTAGATTGAGTTGTTTTGGGATACCGGTAATTTTATTGGTATTGTGAAAGACTGCTGTCTTTTAAAATAGATTACTGGATGTGATTTCTTTAATATCCCCATCGAGGAGGAAATGTTTTCAGTTCTGTCTGTTTGTCGGCAGGATTACAGAGAAACTACTGGCCCGATTTTCATGAAACTCAGTGGAAGTGTGTAGCCTGGGCCAAGGACAAACTCATTAAATTTTGGATTGAGTCCTAATGCCAGGGCAGATACTGGATTTATTTTTCAGTCTGAGATAGGGCACGGCCTTGGCAGAGGTCTGTGACCTTCTAGTTGATCCCATCCAAAGATCTAAACTAACAATAGTACTTTCTGAATGATCTGCCTCCGCTGTGAAATAAAAGAAGAGTCATTTAGTAAAACAGCAGGGCACTGTGGTCATCAGCAAACATAATATCTTAAATCAAGTAAATCAATGAAATGTTTGGAACTATTTCCAGCTGTGGATGAATACATTTAACATTAAGAATGCACAGCAACAAGACGGCTGATGTGACATTGAGTGTTTTTAATAGTTTATGAACAGTGGAGCTTTGTGTGCATCAGGTTTTACAAACAGACACGTTCTTGATAATAAGATTGATTGTTGTTTTTGATCATTTAATGGAATTTATTGACAATAAGAAACATTTAGAATGTCATGAACCTCATGATTTAACATGGTTGTTAACAGGATGACGTTAAATACCTAATGTGTGTAACTCTATTCGATTACAGTTGAAACTGATTTAATCTGAATACAGATACTGTCTTTAGTAAAATGATTAGCTGAACGTATAACTAACCAAAGTCAATGAGGAATGTTTGTATAAACCAGATTACAGGAAAATAACCGGTCTGATTTTCATGGAACCCTTAAATGTTGCAGTGGATCAGAGTCACGTAACGGATACGTGAATTATTTTTCACTGTTGTTAGCATTGTGATGTAAGACATGGCCTTGGTGTGGTACTGTGCTCTCCAGGTGCCTCTCTAACTTTTTTTTATTTATTTAAATTGGTTAAAAAAAATGTACATGAGGCATTTATACTTCCCGGGAACTATTTTAAAGACAGTAAAAATGTGCACTTTGTGTGCGTTCAGTGCACCTGATACATGACATGTGTTTTTTGCATGGAAATAAAAAACCTAGACAAAAAGTAATCCAAAGTATTTGGAATATGTTACTTAATTTTCTAATACATTACATAGGACATTATGGTGCATGTGTTCAGTAATCTGTAGTGGAATACATTTTAAAGTAACTTTACCAACACCTTTCTTTATTGTGCAGATCATAACTTAATCTGATTGTAGGTGAATATTTTTCCCATGATGGTGATTCAGTGATTCATAAACGATTAATTTCCTTTTTTAATTGTACGCAATTAAAAAGAATTGAAGCACTCAGTGACCTCGAACTGCAGCGTGAAACCTGCTGCACAGACTCGACTGAATCCAAACAGCCTTTCTGTTCATTAGTCTGTAAATGTGCGCAGCCATTTTGTGTTTCTCTTGTAACAGTTCATAACCCTCACCTCTGAACCTCGGAGGTAACTGAGGCCAAACCCGAGGATTAATCCCCAAAATGGCTGCCTTACCGCGCTATTTATCCACTGACCTTTTATTAAGAGAGGGTCCCTAACCTGAATGAATACTGTTTCACTGGCAAACACAAGCAGACGCAATTAATCAAAGCCTTGTGTGTGTCAGATTTCAGGCCGCACACCTCACGAGTGTGTTTTCACACTGTGCCGTGTTTCTTTAACCTCTCCTACACTCCTCCAGGCCTCCCCAGGAAAGGAATCACAACAGACTTAGGTTACACATGTCCTACAGGGTGTGTGTCTGTATATGTATATGTATATGTGTGTGCCTGCATGCCTGTGGGTGTGTGTGTACTGCGGGACCCCCAATTTTAACAAGGATTAGCTCTATATTTTCCTTTCATCAGTTTTCTGATGGATCCCCAAATATGTCCGAAATCAAATCGGGACAAGCGGCGCCCTGTGCGGATGTTTGCCTGGTAAAGCCCCTTCTACCTGAACGGGTTTGAGACTGTTGAACCTTCACTCAACAAGGGACAACACCCCTGCCCACACACACACACACACACACACACACCCCAACGTCCTCTTAAGTCATTACAATAATCCCCCTCAGTCCGGATCTGGGAGCAGAGCAGGGACTCCTCGAACTTTCGATTAAACCAGACGCTGGCTCACTGCAGCTCAAACAAGAGGCCACAGCAGACCACCACTGCTGCTGGAGGAAAAAAAACACATAGAAGAAGAGAAAACATATGGGGGGCCGTGCACGAATTTGCACAAACACACACACACACTCATGGGCGGGAATGTAGGTGCTGCTTCAGTTATTCTTCATGAAATATACAGTTCAAAGCCGCAGCAGACGCTAAAGCCGAACAGTGAGCGTGCATAATGGCATTTCCATACTGTGTCACACAAATGTATATTCACAATACACACGCACACACAAGCTCAGAGATGCGGGGGCACTATAAACAGCTCTTTATATCTCTCCCATTCAAATCGATTTGCTTACGGTCGGCTGCCAAAGGGACCAAATCTAACTGTTTCCCCTTGAATACATTAGACGGCGAGTGAGGTTGGGAAGTGATAATGACTTCCCCTGCTGCTCTGCCTCTCTTCTCCTCGTCCTCTCTTCACCCTCCCTCCTCCCCCCCACCCCT
>CAFUXE010000162.1:79507-93066 GCA_903364295.1 Serranus cabrilla | reverse complement strand
GTTTTGCTGGAATGATTAATCAATTACTTGATTAGCCAATGAACAGAAAATTAAAGGGGCACACTGATGAGTTTGTGTTGCATGTTTATGAAGTTGAGCGACTTGTGAGAGATAAATTTAATAATGAATGGACAAAATCAAAGCAGCAGAGGCCAAAATATTTACATTTTTACTTCCTAGTTTTGTGTCGAGCTTCAAAAAGTACTGGACCCTACATTTCCCATAATGCATAATGCATAATCATCAAACTCCACGCCCACAGATTGTAGCTCAGGATATCCATTCAAAATATGTAGTGCAGGTTAGGGGGAAAATGTTAAATGTCAATAAAGTCAACATACTGCATTGTGCTTGATGGCAGTAGCAACTTTATTTATAGTGTAGATTCATTACAAGTAAACTAAAAGTAATTTGCATTTAAAACAAAATATAGGTTAAAAAATATAGGTCAAGTCAAAGTTGTTATTTTCCATCATTTTTCCCATCACCTACCTCCCGTCCAGCAGTGGTTAATTGGCGCCAAATTATCTTTTCCCAACCCGAACCATGTAGATTTGTTTCCTCAACGTAACCCTGTAGATTTGTGGCCTGAACTGCAACAGTTTGACAATGTTGACTGCATTTTAAAAACTGTGGCCATGATGTTTAAGTCTGAGGGCTTGTTGGTCTCCTGCAGCCCGGGTAGGGTTCTGATTTAGAAAACACTCCAGTGGGTGATATGAGAGAGTAGGAACAGATGACATATGTGGTCTTGTGGTCTTGGGGACCTTTTGGCTGAGCAGTGTTCCTCATGAAGAGGATATTGATTGTGATCAGTAAAATGTATATTTTTAAATTTCCTTTTAATTGACAGTGATCTTGATAATAATATTTGTTTGATTCTTGAATATTGCGATGGTCCGATTTTCTCTCTGAGATTTCATAAACTTGACTAATAATTGATTTGACCAAAATGTAATCAGTGACAAAAAAACATATTTAGGCGTGTTTGGTTTTGGAATATTCCACGCATGAGAAAGTTCACCTGATGCTGGTACGTGATGTGAAATGTAATACTTTGAATCACATATTTTACGTTTTGTTTTTTGTAACTTATACATTTGCCTCTTTCTCCACTCCTCTCACCTTTTCTCCACCTCCCATTCAATAAGCAATCTAGCGGTTTAGTATAAGCTCATTTACATTCCTCTAACTGTCACTCACAAGCAGACAAACACACACGCACAAAAACTGTTGCTGTATGTGCCAATTTTTCAAGACTCGGAGCATTCAGTGCTCATCACTTGACACCCCAAGTTGCTCAGGTTTCAATGCTCAAACAAAAAAAAAAAACCTCTCTCTCTGTCTCTTATTCTCTTGCTCGCTCTGACAGTAGGTGTTGCATACTAATGTGTGTGTTTCTCAGGGGGGCGAGATGAGGAAGTCCTCTCCCATTACTCAGTGCCCACCAGCTGGGCAGGGGCAAGGGCTACAGCAGCCAGACAGATGGTACTGTCACCCCCTGCTCACACACACACACACAGACACACAGACACACACACACAATGGTGTAACAGTGAAGAGGAAGTCATTAGCTGGGAAAACCATAAGATTCCTTATTGAACGGGGGGAAGAGAGGGGTGAGGGAGATATAAAGAGGGAGGGAAGAAAAAAGCAAGAGACAGTGTGTGTGTATTTGTGTGTGTGTGTGTGTGTGTGTGTGTGTGAGAGAGAGAGGTTTTATCCTAAACTCAGTTCTGCTGAGGCAATCTGTCATGGTTGAAGTAATTGCCCTCGTCTTGCGTGAATGAAGTGATCTGTCATCGCCCACTGCATTACTGCCTTAAGAATTGCTCTGACACACACACACACACACACACACACAGTCACAAAGCCGTGACCCCGCTGAACGCTCCAACTAAGACGCATGCAGCTGTGACATCTTGAATAAACCACCCTTCCAAAATTTTTGGCGGAGGAAGAAAAAAAGGAAAAGGACACACGGCGAGTCTTTCTTCCTCTCCGTCATTCATAATCGGCCTTTGTCTTTGCAGAGAAAGAGTGCGAGTGTTGCAGAGTGTAAAGCGACCGATTCTGGCTCTGTTTTATCAGTAAGAGTAGAGTGGGCTCGGGTCTCATTAGGTCAACATCCTCTGGTCTTATATTGTAGCTTATTTGGCATGGTTGACACACTGTGTTGAATGAGAAAACAAAGGGGCAAGGGGAGGTATAATTGCATTTTAACTGCTGCTATTGGACTAATATTTGTCCAAGTGGTGAAAAGAGACATTAGTCACATTGATTAGGAGTCATTATTGGACTGGCGACCGGTGATCTGGGCTGAATGGCTGCACACGTTGGATGAATGTAGCGCATTAATGAGGATGTTTAGGCAAAGTATGAAAAAAAATAATTCAACTTTTAGGCTAATAAAGACTTGATTATGATTTTTTAAAAATATGCACAATATAGTCAGTATTTTTCATATAGTACTGTACACTATATTTATTTATATTTTTGCACGTAAATTATGTTTGTAGTTGGTAAAACTCATCAACTTTGCAAATGTCACTCTATCAGGCTGTCTTATTTATAGATTGTCTAAAAGAAGTGGACGTAGCTGTGGGTCTGAAAAGTTAGGCCAATGAAGAAGTTCCATAACCTGTATTCTTTCAAATAGCCAGCAGGGGGCGACTCCACTTATTTCAAAATAAGTCCCATTGTATAAATCTTTTGAAAAGAGGTTATGGTCCCTATCACTGTTTTCAAGTTTTCTTCAATATTTCCTTAACTTTGGTACCCTTTGGAGTAAAATAAACGATAAGGGTATGCTTTAAGGCGGAGCTTCCATGTGATTGACAAGTCACTGCCATTACGACCTGTCAATCAGGACAGAGGCACATAGATGTGTATGCATGGCACATAGTACATTTAAATTCCTGTGAACTTGTTTTTGGTTTACCTCGAATTGTGAGCTAAATTTGTTAGCAGTGACTTTGTTGGCGGTCAGTTTGCTGGTTTAGGCGGGCGAGCATTTACCTGCCAATGTTCAGCGATGGGGGCTGGAATCAGAAACTACCAGTCCAGATCCAGTTGTATTTGGATTTTTAAGGAGGAATGCCGTGCTGTCATTTTAAAAAACAGCTAACGTTAAGTTAGCTCAAGGCCAGCAGAGAGCAGTTGTACACACTTGAATCATGTTGTGGGTTGCCAGGTTGTAGCGACAGATGGGTAAAATTGTATGCAGTTTGGGATCGTGTGTGTATGCAGTGTTTTATTGGTAACTTGAATGGTGTCAGAAAAACTGAAAACAGATCCACACATGACAGTTGTTCCTAATAAAGTTTGAGGGCCATGCAAATTATGGGACTTTCCAATAAGAAACAACAGGAGGGCCTTGAAATACAGGAGAAACCCAGGAAAAACTGTAGTGTTGGCAGGGATGCGTGTATACAGTGTCCTCAAATCCACTTTCACATCTGGCTCCAAAAAAACAGACACGGATGGTCAAAATGTCAAACTCAAGGCTTCAAAACACTACAAAGCAGTAGTGGACACTTCTTCTTCTTCTTCTTCTTCTTTGCATTCAATGATCTTATTACAAATTCTGATCTTCCAGTGTTCCTACGTTTCATTTAGCAGATGCTTTTATCCAAAGCTACAGACATCTGAGAGAACAACACAAGCAAAGAGGATCTAGTCAGAAACAGCACATGGGGAAGAGCCATTGGGTTAGATTTGACTCCGATAGGATGTAGGTGCCGTCAGGCAGTGCATAAGGATAGTGCCAATAGTGCATAGAAGTTGTAATCATTCCCCATCAGCCATGTCTATTTTTTGTGAAGGTGTTCACAAAAAGCTGGGTCTTTAGTCTCTTCTAAAAGATTGAGAGTGACTCAGCAGATCAGATGGAGTTTGGTAACTCGTTCCACCTCCAGGGAACTACAGAGGAGAGTCAAGCTCGTGACTTCGGCCTCTGTAGCGGCTGATGAAGCCTCATGTAGAGCAGGTTTAACAGCTGCGCAATGCTTCAGTCAGAATAATCGAGTTACTGATACTAACTTTTGCATCACACTTTTTTTTGCAATGGATCAAGATCGACTCTTACATTTCTTGGCACTTATCTCCACTTAAGCAGGAGGGCATTACAAAGGCGATCCTTACCAAGGAACATCAAAGACAAGAGTTTTTCTTAAGGCCAATATGGATATTTGGTGTTTCAAAGAAAAGACCACTATTTTCATGACATTGCTGAACTTTTTCTTTCACAGCTGGCTGTGCCCAAAGCATCTACTCTTTAGCCTGCAAAAGGACAGCGCAACAGTTCTGATTCTTCCCTTCAAATGAAGTGAATCATCATCTTACATCAGATGAACTACTTCATGACATTTTATAGAATGACTTATCACATCGTTGGTTCCTTCTTGCAACTTCCTGAATTTGTTCTTGTACACTTGTACTTGTTACAGATATAGTATAGTTTAAACCCACTTTCACTAAATACATAAGGGTTTGTTGCTGTTTTAGATGTGTGGGAGCAACAAGAAGCATTTCTAAAAACATTATGCTGGAACAGTGATGCTTCTTAACACAAATCATTGTTCCACTGTTGTAATTCAGTGTATTTGTTAATTTGCATGGCTTTTTGTTTGGAAATATTATCACCTTGATCCAATTCTGATGTATCATTTTGATCCAATTCCACATGACCTGACCTATTTTTAACAGATGTTTATTATTATAAATTGTAACTGGGAGTTTAAGTGTCCTCTACTTAGAATCCTTGGAATTTGTTTCATACTGGAAAAACTGCTAAGTGAGATTTACATCTTAAAGTAAGATTAGAAAATTGATACCGCTCTCCAGATAAGGCTTGACTAGGATTTTCTCTCCAAATCTTGGGAAGAAGGACATGAGTAACATTTTCAAGATGTCAAACTGTTTCTTTAACTAGTGTATTTGCATTAACCATGATAGTTTCTAAACCTTAACCACACCAGAAGAAAGACATTTTAAAACATTGGCATTGGACGGGCTGCAGAATTTTATAATAATAATAATTTACAGTGCTGTACCCGTTTGAAACGTGTCTGAACAGGCCAGTTAATGGCCTTCAGTATTACAGCTTTTTCATCGCTCTGCAAATGTCATAAACTCCATTCTTTCTAATAGCCAGCAGGGGCAGACTCCACTTATTACCAGAAAAAGGCCTATTGCATAGAAGTCTATAAGAAAATAGCCCTAACTCTCATTTCATTTATTACCTCAGTATGCATTTTTCCATGGCACATAGTACATTTAAATTCCTATTAACTTATTTTTGGTTTACCTTGAATTGTAGGAGCTAACTTTGTTAGCAAGTGACTTTGTTAGCAGTGACTTTGTTGGCGGTCAGGTTGTTGGTATTGGTGGGCGTGCACTTTTCTGCCAAGATTTAGGTTTCAGATATGAGTTTTTACTTTTGCAAGGGAGGCTGAAATCAGAAACTACGAGTGCAGATCTGTGTATATTTGCAGGTGTATTTGGATATTTTAGGCAAATGCCACCCAGCCATTTTGACAACAGCTAAGCTAGCAGCAGCAGAGAGCAGCTGCACACACAGTCCTTGAAACATTTTGTGGGTTGCTCTTTCTTGGGTCCTGAGCAGTTCATGGCATAGTTGCACCTTCTAGCTATGCTAGAATGCATGCATCATTTGCTAACAGCTAGCTATTTGGGACGAGGCTATTTCTGGGAACAAAATTCAGAAAGTTACATCACTGATGCTTTACATGTTTGAGTTTCCTACAGTGTTTCATCTTTGTCTTCATCTGTTCTGGTATGTACAGTAGTGAGTGGCAGAATGTACATAGCAAACAACTGATAAATGTGTCCCGTAGATCTCAAGAGCTTGAACTCGACACTGTGTTTCTATTGGCTGTCAGCAAAAGACCCACAAAGAAAATAAACCAATGAACGGTTGTCGAGAAAATTGAAGGACATACAGACAGATGGACAGACGGAGACTCCTTCTGTTTTAGTTAGATTCATGTTCTTTTCTGGCAATAAGGCTTCTATGCTCTGTTTCAAAGACATCCCCACCATAACAAAAATAACATACTGGGAAAAACACTTATTATTTATTTATTTGGCATGAAAATGATCCAATTCAAAGATTCAGCCTCAGTCAGGACGCATCAGTGTCAGTCTTTAACAAAGGCATACGCATTCAAATGATATACAATCAAATGCAAAGCAAGAACCAATATAATAACACTGCAGTAAAAGCTACTTTTGTGAAGTTTAATACGTTCAGTTTTTGTCAGACAGGTGTTGCTTTAACTTTATGGTAATTTTTGAGGAGTTTGTAGAGTTTTTATATTGAATTGCATATATTGTACAGGTGTTACTGTGTCCACCTCCTGTACATACAGTACCTTAAATCGCACCCCCACATGAGCACACACACATACACACACCACCTCCTCCATCACCTCCACACATGCACACTCACACAAACAGACGGTCAAATAGACATACAGTCTGTCATATTTGCGGCTGGTAAACAAGCGCTGAGAGGCTGTTAAAGCCGGCAAGCTGGGTAAACCAGAGACAACAGTGTGCTTAATGAACTGGGCTGCCTCCCAGCACAACATCTCATCATCACTTGGACTTAAACAAACCACTCAGCTGCTAATTGGCCGAGCTGCATGGAGCCGCTGTGAGGAATGTACGCTCCCCACCTCCACTGTTGCTTCTCAAAGGCTTGACAGACAGCAGCAAGACAGACTCTCTGTTATTGAGTCTTTGCACAGATATGTGACAGTCTGGCCTGCTGTTGGGCTTCACTGTGTACATCCATACATGCACTGAGTCACTGTATTGTCTTGTGCTTCATTTATGTTTTTCCACTATAATTGGTATTGATGTTTTTTCCTTTTCTTTTTACAAATCCTCACTTCTGAATACATTGTGATATGATGTGATTGCCAAAATTGTTTAAAATCAATATTTGAGGTTAATGTTTATTTATTGCTTTTCATTTCCCATAAAGCGCTTGTCAGTCAAACTCTGCAGCCACTGTCGTGCCATCTTTCTCTCAGATTTACAGTCAACAAAGTCTGATTTTCTGCAGGTAAACTGCTCTTTTCTTCGTCTGTTTAGCTGTGGTGGCTATCACAGCTGATGCTAACTTCCCAGTTCTTCTTCTTCTGTTTATTTCAAACAAACAAATAAAGCCCATCACTTCCTGTGTGCCAGAGGATTTCGCCCAGGAAAGCCCGACCAGACACCAGGTGTTTAGATTAGCGAATGCAAAGATTCATAAACTGGGTGTAAGCTGAATTATATTATTTGCAAACAAACATTTATTTATATGAAATGTTGCAGATATTTCTTCATTATCATTTATTTACTTTTATATGTGTGTTATAGCCAATGAATGGTACTCTGCTGTACCATCTTTATTTGCACACACGGATCATTAAAGTTTCCTCTGATTATATTATCTTATAATTTTACAGTTTTTGTGGAGCTTTGGGGAAACATATAACTAGGTTTTCATAATTGTATGACTTACACATTGAAGTATTTAAGTTGATTCTGGCTACAGCTCTCCTCTGGGTCAGAACCTCCCCGTGTTGCAGGGTGGAGATGTTTCGAGCGAGTGTAGGGTTTAGGAGGAAGTTGATAGAGCTTAAGAGCAGGAAGCACACCCAAATGGCTCGTGGTCAAACCATGAAAGTAATAATGAAAAAATCCTCCCACACATATCTGCAGTTAGTTCATGTATCTGTTTGCTTTCCTGTACCTTTGGTTTATTCAGGGAGTGTGCAAATATTGGTGACAGGGATATGAATGATACGGATATTGAGGGTAGATAATAATGATACTTTGATTACACGTTAGACTTTTTTTTAAATGGAGCTGCTCAGAGCTGTTTGCAGTTTGCTGATATTCAGTTTTAGGGCGAATTTGACCATTTTCATGACAGAAATTGACCATAATTACAACTCTATTCTTTTTAAATCACTTGATTTCATTTATGTGATTGATTCCCAGTACTTTACAGTTGCTAATCCCAGTGGCATGTTGGTACTGTATGTGTGTTCAGATCAAATACGGAGTCAATTTTTGCCTTGTGTTGGTTGTTGGTTGTTGCTCAGTTGAAATACAGAGGTTTTTTTTCCTGCTGTTTTTTGGAGTATTTCGCATCTCACAAATATACACCTTAATTAGCCAGTGCTAACGGTTATGCTAACTAACCGAGGAAAGAAGTCAATGCTAACATTAGCGCTAACTTTTTTTTAATCCAGAATGTTTTCAGAATTTACCATGTACTTCTCTTGTGTCACTCGCTTTTCTTCAAACCCTCTCCTTTTTGTTCTGTCTCTGTTCAGTACTGATATTGAGTCCGAGAACTTGAGGTGTCCATAGATAATGAGATTACATTTGTCCTCTTTTTCTGATTCATGGTGACGTTAGCAGGGCCACACAAATGTATGCTTAAATTGAAACATTTAAACTCTAAACTCGCACTCTTATGTTAAATAAAATCTTTGCATTGACTTTGTATGTAGTTGCACATTGCAAAAAATTTACTTAGTTAACAGCTAGTTTGCTGTTGACAATGTGATGTGACCAATATCTACTTACTTAATCAATTAAATCAATCTTTTTTTGTCAGTTATTAATAAAAAAAGACATTCTTTACAATTAACACCTGATTAGTTGAAGTGTAAAAATGTAAATCAGACTTTGGTGCTTCATTTGACCTATCTGAAATGTGTCACAGTAAAACCTGGGCTCTGTGAATCACCTGCTTCTTTCACAGAACGTCTCTTTGGGTGTGTTTGGCAAAATTACAATTTCACCGCTATCATGTCAGCAGTTGATAACACTATTTGGCTGGTGTCCCATTTGTATTGGCAGGCTAATATTGGCATATATCATTCAGTTTTATCTGCAGTAACTGCAGTTATACTGTAATCAGTCAAACCATAGCAACACAATCTGACTTTAACAAGATTTGCTATGACGCTTTCTGAAAACCACAATAAGAAAATGACTTTATATAAATAAACCAGGAGATTGAATTTCAGCCGGATGAAAGAGGAGCAGCGTCTCTGCTTCTCACTTGAGTTAATAGGTGATTAAGCCCTGTTGCAGACAGTGGGCCACGGGGAGCCAATTGATCTGACCTTTGAACCCTCACTCTGATGGAGGGGGTGGCTGGAGGTCAGGCCTGTAAGGGATACCCTCTTTATTCTTCCCCCAGAACAGGAGCTCAAAGCCGGGGGAGGCACCCAGCCAGGTTCCGAGGGTCTCTGGGGCCCCCCCACCACCACCAGCATCGCATTCATATGGTCAATATGAGCCAAACGGCACACACCGCGGTGCTCTGGTGACCCTGTGATGCTTTGACCTGAGGTTTTAATTTTCCCAAGAGGATCTGAAGCTTTCACGCTAACTTTTGCTTGAATAGATAAACAGGGAGCAAATTTGGCATATGGAAATATTGATTCATGATTGTGACAAGTTCTGATTGGATCCCAACTCCACCGACTCGGTGATTCTCCTGAACTGAAGGCTGAGCTGATCCTTCTCTCAGTCAAGGACTTGTAGGGGATTTTCAGTGGAGAGGACTGTGTAATGCCACTTCTCTTTGAGGTATCCATTGAAGTCAGCACTATTGCATTAAGCTTACTGGTCTTCCTAAGGGCACCTTTTCATCACAACCCACACACACACACATAAACACAGCCACACACACACAACCCTTTCCTTCCACTCCCCCTTTTAAGTTGAGGTATTGTCTTTGACAGCATTATAACGGTATCATTCCGCTCCCACTGTGAACAACAAAGACAAGAAACACCAAGTCCTAGAACGCAGCAATCTGTGTGTGTGTGTGTGTGTATGTGTGTGTGTGTGCTCTTTAAAGCAATGCTAATGGGCCCTAAGAAGCATTAAAGTGACCCCTACTGTAACAAAAGAGTTAATAATCCGTTTAGAAAACAATCAGATCCCTGGCCATGAGAAAAGCCCCCCGCTAAGTCTTTCTGTAAAGAGGAGGAGGTGGGAATTCACCTTTTTTTTCCAGTCGGCAATCTTGTTGAACATCGCTTGTTTTCATCGCTCTCTCTACGGGGAATGATGGAACTGTATTTAATGGCAGCTCTCGGCCGCAGTCGGCAAATAAGAAAAGAGCTTGCCGTCCAGTTCCACGTGCGGGGCGACCATTTTGAGCCATTCAGAGTGACCCATGCCGGAGGTCAGGGTTTGTTATCAGCCCATCCACTGTAAATGAGTCCCATTGGACTTCTAAAGCAGATATTAACAATAACAAACACTGGCACGCCCGTTAATTGCTAATGATAGGCTCTTTGTCCCGCGTTTCCCCTCTGGGTTAAAATGTTTAACCCACAGGATCCATCTCCAGGCTGGCAGGTCACACCGCCAACAATATAATAGGTGATATGGACCATTAAGACTATGAATGACATCTCCTGTGCTTCATGTCAAATATCATGGTGATTAAAAAGTGTTGGAGTGATAAAATAAGTACGAGCTCAGTGTGAGGGACCATAAAACGTTGGGTAGCTGAATGTATCACCTCAGGCTGGCAGGCTTATCTGATATGCGTCAGAGCGATCCATCTGTTTTAACATCAGGTCAGAGCTGAATCTATCACTGCTTATCTTTGCTGTCAAGTAGGTGAGGATAGGGTTTTTTCTTTATCTCTGCTGCTTGTCCTTCCTTCCCTGCCTCTGCTCTCTTTACAATCCGTGATATCCTGGAAACTGATCACAAAGCATGCGGAAGACAATTTATTTAGCAAAATAAAACAACAACGGAAGGAATGTGACAATTAGGTGAGATCATTTTGCTTCTCTGCAAAAAGCAAACGGCTCTTATCAAGTGTCATTTTCTTGGCTTTAGTGGAGGAGTTTGACTCGTATCTGCTCTCTGTGTTGTTTTTCAGGAAATTAACATTTGTTATTTTGGAACAGTGGAAACTGATTATTTCATCTTCTAGGAGCTAATGAAGTAGTCATTTCTTGAAAATGTATTAACACCTGAGAATGTAATAAAATGTGCACTTAAACTGATCAAAAATGAAATTATATACTGTAATAACTAAACAAATAACATAATATAATGTGAAAAGGATTATTTCATGGAGAATCAATTTATTGTTTTGCCATCATCACTTGTCAGCTTCTGTTGGTGTTTAATCTGAAATCCACTCTAGTTTAATCTTTGCACCACGACCAATCAGCATGAGTACGGCCAGGTTCATTTCCCATTGATATTGATTTTAACAGCATACCAACTGCCAGCTGTTGTAAATTCCAAAAGTTTAAATTTCCAAATATAAAAACAGTGATGAACGTTAAAAATTAACGCTAAAATTCCACTGTAGTATTATTAGTTTTGTATGGTTAAACACTTTAAGAAGAAAAAAAGGGAGTCAGCCTCCAGTGGTCATTTGATGAACTGCAGTTTTGGCTCTTCCGTGTTGGCTTTATTTTTTACCCTGGAGGCCATTTATTAACACATCAATAACTATGACACAACACACTGTTCCTGCCTTCATTCAGTTTTATTTTAATGAGCCACAAGGGACGTCCTTTTTCATACAGCTCTAATAGAAGTTTTTCAGCAAGTTTAATTGATATCATGGAAATGTCGTCTTTTTTTTTTTAGCATAGAAATGCGTTGCCTGTCATTCCGCTCTCTGTAATAACTCTATCGGCATTTTGGACAATTAAATTTTTGTCATTTTGTGCCTTCACTGACAGATGTAGAGTAACGGTAACTTTTGTATTTATAAAAGGCAACCCATTGCATTGTGGGATTGTTCGCAGGAAGCAGATTTACTCTAAAGTGGTAGACGGTGAATATATCGCCTTAGTTTATATGGATGGATTTCACACTCTGGCCCCTGCACTGAGCGAACATATTTCCCAAGCCCTCAGGAAGAACCCTGGGCTTTGAGGCCATTTTCATAGAGGCCAAACTGTAAAATTACAACTTCCGGCTCCATCACATGATGCCACGGGCCCCGAAAACTTTTTCCATACACTTATATTGGGAAAGAGGTGTTCATAAACCGGGACATTTTTTTTTTTAGCATTACACCCCCAGGATATGATGTATCACTATCAGCATTTGATCCATTTGGTCCATTAACATTTTGAAATTTTAGAATAAAATAATTTCATCCCCATTTAAATTGAGCGCTAAACTGTTGGAAATCTCCAGTGTGATCGCCGCAGTGCATAAGATCCATAGAAGTTATGGGAGTTTTATACATTATACTTCAGGGGCTTCATACACAAGCAACTTTCATAGGAATGAATGGGGCCCTGCCTCCAATCCTGAATCCAGTTCTCTTTAATACATCCATGATGTTTCCCAGCAGTTTGTAATGAACGCACAGAGACAAAGTTAATATCAGCCAGAATCAACTTCTGGCAGGACGGCTAACAAGCTGACCCCACAAACTGTAATTACTAATTCTCAAATTGTCACTACTCGTCACTGAAAAAGTAATCGCATGACTAATACATTGTTATTCAACACTGTTAGACAGCCATATTTAGAAATAATTTAGTTTTAAATCAAGGTTTCATACAAAGAAAAACTTAGATCTTGCAAGTATAATCTATGAATGGCAATAATTTAATCATTATTGCATTATTGCTGTCATCCCTCCTTTGTCAAAGTGTTGTTTTTGGGTTACTTCATTTACCTCAGAGCAAATTACCCAAGAGGAAATGGCCAGTGCAAGTGGATTGTGGGACTTTATTTGAATGTTTCCTGCGGTAAGTTATTCCTTTGTCTGGGCCGAGCTAATAGCAGGGAATGGGATTCAAATAGAGTCAAGCTGCCTCCTGAGATCCCTCAATCCACCGTCGCCATAAAAAGAGGTCTGAGGCCAGTCTAAATATTTGGTAGTCTTAGCAGGTTCATGTTAAAAGACACACACACACACGCACGCACAGCACAGCACAGCACAGCACACACACACACACGTTGAATGCACAAGCAGGCCGAGGCTGTGAAGTTGAATGGCATAGCTCAAAGCCTTCCTCCCCCTATCCCTGCCTCTTTCTCTCTCTAAACCGCCAAACCATTCTCCCCCTTTCTCCAGCTCAGAGGAATTCATTAACTGCCTCTCCACAGAGACACTATGGAAATCAGGCAGCTACAAAGGCAGAGAGAGAGGGAGAGAGAGAGAGGGAGGGGTGGCAGTGGTGGTGGTGGTGGTGAATGGGGCTATATTATCCTATTAGATGGTGGATATGTCTCGTTTCCCTCCCCTGTCATGAGAAAAACATTAATTTTAAGTGAGAAACGAGACAGAGGGAGGGAGAGAGAGAGAGCGGGATGGAGAGAGAGAGGGAGAAATGGTGAGGGTCTTTAACATTGCTCTTTTATCGAGCTGAAATGGAGAGTCCCCTGGCTCCATTTACCTTGGCAATGAGGATAGAGTCGCTCTCCATGAATGCCATTTAAAATGCCATGGAGATTAAGCATCCTCTCTCTCTCTCCCTCTCTCTCTCTCTGTTTCTCACACACACTCATACACACAC
>CAFUXE010000162.1:65795-76036 GCA_903364295.1 Serranus cabrilla | reverse complement strand
GAGTGGAGGCGGCTATTTCTCTCAACAGATCGCCTGTTGTCAAACTCGCAGTGGATCATTCTCCAAGCAGACAGGAGTGCCAGAGACCCCCGCAGAGCAAACCCAAAATCTGGTCTCTGGCTGAGACCGCCACGGCCCCCGACAGCTCTCACAAACCTTCCCCCGCGGCCCATGCTCACCACCCGGCTTTGGCCTCCGCCGGCCACCCGGCCTTACTCCCGGGTCATGGGATTTATACATGCCAGATTGGCAAGCTGCACAACTGGGCCAACGCGGCTTTTCTGAATGCCAACTCTCTTTTGAACATGAGGTCGCTCCTCGGAGGGGCGCCGGCCGGACACCTGCCTCTCCACGGCGCGGTGCCGGTTGCGCGTCATGACGCACGGCCGGCGGCGGCGGCGGGGCCCGGAACTTCGGGGACGGAGGATGACAGTGATGTAGAGTCGTCGGGGAGCTTCAGTCCAAAAAGAGATGGTATGGACTGCATATGACTATAATTAATATGTTAACTGAATGGGCGTCTGTGGAGCCACATATTCCACCAAGAACTGATCCAACACAATAACTACATACAGGACAATATAAGCACAATTATCTAGGACATTTTAATTCTAACTAATAAATTCTTATATTCTTAATTTATTTGCTCTTCTTTTCACAGACGAAGAGAGCGACCACAGGCCTGATTCCCTCAAGTCCCCCTTCCAGCTGATCACTGACAGGTAACCTCATGCATTTGAAATCAATTTGCCTTTATGACATTATCAACCTCAATTTCTCTCCACATGTCTTCTGCTAAATGAACCTTAAAGCAGAGGTAAACACTGTTACACCTGACTGAGCGGAAGGCAAACCTCAGCACATAAATCATGTGATTGAGTCCCCACTTTAACGCCTCGTCAGGCAGCAGTCTAATAATATATCCTGCAGGGGGGCCTCCCCTCACCCCCTTCCCTCTCCAACAACGCTGAGTTATCACCACCTATGTCATTTAAATAATCTACCGCCATTTATTCACGCCCCCTCAGTGAATGCAGCTAATGTATGTCAAAGAAACCGCTGATAGCAACATCAGGGATGTAGTGGAGGGTGAAAGGACATAAAACTATTTACCTATTGTTTTTTAAATTTGCATTAATAGAAGATCTTTAAAAGCTAATGGTGCGTAAGCAGGTGTAATATTTTATGGATATAAGATAAAGTATATACGAAGAGTTTATTTGTAAAGAGGACAAAAACTATTCTTAAAATGAATAAAATAAAACAATTTCAATTGATTTTCCCTTGATTGTACTATATAGAATTAAAAAAAAATAAAATATCTTAATGAAAGAACTAAAGCTTTCGTTGATATTCACTGGACTGAACCAAAAGAATAAGATTCCAGGAAAATACATCTAAATGCAGATATCTGTTATATTACATATTTTCCCTTAATAATTAACGAAACACATCCGGCTGTTGCACCTATTTCACCTCTGTCTTTTCTCTCTCCTCCAGACCTCACCACGGGACAGCACCACAGCGAGTTCTCACGACGACATTATGAGAAGACAAAGAGAAAAAAAGAAAGGAATAATTTTATTTAACGGAGAACAGTTTAACGAAGGCTATTTTTTGACAGCGCAACCTGTCATAGTATTACTGTTTAGCTTCTACTTGCAAAAGAGATGGTTGTTTTTGTCACACATTTGCTTGTATCTCTCTTTTATGTCCTACGTTTTCTTCTTCGCCCTCTTCTGTTGTGAATGGAAAAATTGTAAATACAGGATATGAATTTGTCTTTAAAGAATATATTTTTTGGGAACTAAATAAATGTCATTATAGTCATTTATTATTGGAGATTCTTTTCACCTGGAAATTGGTCATGTTGTGTCAAAATGTGTAGAAACTCAGCGAAGCCGCGGGACATAGTGTTCACTTCAGCTTTATTTTTTAGTGTTGATTGTGATTTTTATAGTATAAATTCACAGGATATTATTTTATCAGACAGATATCACTATTAATGTGCTCATTAGAATAAATCCCATCAGAGAAATTATCTTTAATTTAGAGTGAAGTTACAAAGGAAAATGCTAAATTGATATGACTATAAAATAACACATATAGAATATTATTGATTTCCACTTGTTAATGGTGATCACAGTGCAGCCACCTTCTAATTGACCTCTTCAGCACTGTGTCTAGCGTGCTTCACACTCTCCCTGCCAGCTAAAGCGTGCAGTGTCAGCCCCTCTTTTAGCAAGAAAAGTCTCACCCTTATTGAAATCTGCACTCTCGCCAAAACTCGGAGACTTATGCCAGCACCTTGGAAGCCACTGCAAACGCTGCGGAAATTGAAATTGAAGATTTCCAGGACCTTATGAACCTGCGCCTGTGCTTTCAGCCCGGGCCTCGTTGCTTTAAAGTTGGATTATACCCCCTCAGTGCCACCACTGCCGCCTCTGAAATATGGATCAGACGGCAGGAAAGGCCACCAGCCAGTATGGGGGCGGCAGCTCAGGGGGGGAGGTGGGGTGTGTGGGCGGCAGGGGAGAGGGGGTAAAAGGGGGGGTTGTGTGTCACTCTGAGCCATCCTTGACGTTCACAGGCCCAAAGACGGGGGGGAGAGGGAGGGCGGTGGGGGGTCTCGGGGCTGTTAATAGTGAGTGTTTCTCAAAGCTGTGGTCCCGTATATATGCTTGGATTAGCAGCAGGTCATGCATGCTGCATGATTCGAGTCCTCCGGCCTCTCGAGGGGCCTGAACAGCTTCAGGTTCATGTACACACAGTTTAGATTTATTGGCAATCTTGCTACATATGCAAACAATGCTAGAAATCTGTTAAAGTTGTATTTTATATTTACTATTGTGGCTTTGATAACCCAGGGCTGATTGTGAGTTTACTGTCAAATGACCTTTCAGTGAAGTCAGGTGCTGTGGAAGTCTACAGAAATGGTTCAGAATGAGGTTAATCTTGAGTCAGGTTGGGTAAAGTGATGTCGTCTGCAAAGGCGTAGCAAAAAAGTAGTGACACGTTGCTCTTGAATGAGCATTTCTGTATTTTCTTTATTGTTATTTTCCTAAATATAGTGTCTGGGTGCGGCCCTGGCTGCAGTACAGTGAAGTGCACAGTTGAATTGGAAGTGATTTGAGCAGGCAGGATACACACTGACAGAATCCGAGCCGCCAGGTTCATGGACCTGCAGATTAACTCAATGCTGCCACCTCACTCTCAGACAAAGTAGAGCAGAATTAAGGAGTCCAGCTGTCAGAGTGTCTGTGTCCTCGCTGAGGAATAACAGCTTTCTGCAAGTCCACTTTTAAATTCCTAACATTTGTTGATGTAAAAAAAAAAAAACTAAACTTGTAAGAACTTTATTGGGTTATTTTCAGCTGACAAAGGCTGACACCAACCCAACACTACGGCTACATTTTCATGCTGTCGCTGCATTTGGAAAACCATGTATGTCAGAATTTGGTGATTTGGATTCTAGATTGAAGTGAAATTCACTGAAGCATATTTAAAAGGAGTAAAAGAAGCATTTGAAACACAATGTAAAATAAAAAAAATTCACTATCAAAGATCTGAAAACTGATCGATCTCATGAAACATCGATGAATGGCAATACACAGGCGAACGTTATGTAAACTTGAACGTATATTTTTGAAATAAAACATAAAAATATACATGATTTTTCATGGGACAGCACAGATCATAAGCTGCTGAATTCTACCCATAGATCGATTTCACTCATATGACCAAAATTTACCGCAGTGCCAAGTACTCATACATACCCATTCTCATTACAAATCTAATTTAGCTTCATTTGTACAATTGTTCATTGTACCATGAAATTAATTTATATCTTTGTAAACAATGTGTAAATACTGCATTTTATAAAATACGCAAACCTCGAAAATCTGTGCCTTAAAAAAGCTACAAACAGCTCAACATTTGGCCACATCATCATTTTAAAACCTTTTATATAAAGCTGGCTGCTTCTACGTGCTCTATGGCTTTAATATGCTGTAAACATCAGCATCATAGAACTTATGCCAGATACATAACTGTAGGTATAATTTGTTTAAGATGATCATGAATGGGAACCTGATTACTCAAAAACTGTAATTTATTACTCATTACTTGTTACTGTTTTTAAATATAATTTTACTTGTTACTCCCTGCCAACAGTAATTAATCTCACTACTCATCATCATTACTGTTACATTACATTCCACAGAACTAATCATTTGTGTCGTTCAGCCATTTTCAGGCTTCAGCCCTCATTCACAGTTCATGCTGTTGTGTGACTGTAGCAGGTGTTTCAGGAGGTTTGAGGTTGTGTATGTTTGCAGTTGAAACAGTCTTTGACAGTTATATTTTTGTCATATTTTCTCCAGACAGATAAAAGCTGCTAAACATATATAAGCGTTGGCATCTTCCAAGGCAGTGAAGGTGAGGTCTAAACACAAGTGTAATATTATCACTGTAATTTTATTAGTAATTTGTTACGCTACTTATTACTGGCAAAAGTAATATTATTACTATAAAATGTGACTAGTAATGTGTTACTGCCCAACACTGGACCTAGGCAGTTTTACTTACATAGAAATGAGGTTCCCATTGAATATGGATTTAGCTGTTGACGTAACGTAGTCCTAATATGTGTTATTGCATGATGTTTTATTCACTATCATGCATGTTTCCTCGTCTCCTCCTCCATGTACACCAGCTAGCTGACTTTGTGTATGAACAGACTTTAAGTTTAATTTGTTTCAATAAGGTCAGGTAAGGGTAGATTTAATATTATGCGAAACAATTATTTTGGTCAGTAGGGATCCATGAAATATAATGTAGTAAGGTGGCTAATATTATGTTGGTGCATTGTTATTGTGTCCTTAAAGGCCCTGAATGGTCATGGAAATTTACTATGGGTGTTGTTTCCATGAAAATGTATGGGAACCCTGTATGGACAACCTTAAAGTAACAGTTTGACATTTTGGCAAATCATTTTCTGCTTATAAAGAGTTAGATGGCACATGACCCTGCTTGTTTTTTAATGGCCATAATAGCATGGTTGAGCTGAAACTTTAGACAGAGCAAAGCTGTTCCCAGTGTTTGTGTTATGCTAAGCTAACTGGCATATTTACTGCACAAACTTAAGAGTGGCATCAATTTCAGAGCAGGGAAAGAAAAAAAAACCTATTTCCAAAAAGCTGAAATACTGCTTAAAACCCAATGTGTGCATGAGGTGTGGGAAAATAATAGTCCTGACTTTGATGGTGTTTTCTCCTCGCTCAAAAAGTCAGTATTTTCTTAATTCATCCACCCATCCTTCCCTCCACAGAGTCAGAAAACAAGAGATAGAAAGAGCAAACTCGAGTGCAAAGAGACGAAATGAGAGAGAGGGAGGGAGAGAGATGATGCAGTGAGAGCTGTCATTGATGTGAGAACAGCATGGAAAGAAGCCAGACACTTGAGGCCATTTTCACTTCCTCTGCCAACTCTGACAGACTGCCATCAGCACCGCTGAGGAGAATATCAGCCACTCTTTCTCTTATACACACTTCACTTTTTCCACACTTCATCCCAGCCAGATCACGCTACTGTTCTTCCAAGTACCCCAAACAATATGGTATTCTTTCAAAGTTGGATATCAGTGAGCTTAGCATGATGGGGCTGAAAATGACATCAAATGGCCGTTTAATCAGTTACACAGCGTGCCCACAACATGTTTTGTTATAAAAGGAGTGGAAAAAGTGAGCAGATCCAAAATATGATTAGTGTTTTCTGGCAGGGGCTGCCGGAAACTTCTTCAGAGTTTCAAAGTTTATGCTTCATATTGGTTGTTTGTCACCCAAGCTGCCCTAAAACTTTTCAAAAATAGAACACTAAAAAGTCACGAGTGAGGAAGACAAACATTGCACGCCAGCCATTGTCCATTGACCATTGTCACAGCCCCTTGGCGTCTGATACCGACGCACAAGGCACCCCTTAGCTTTCCAGTTACTTTAATGTAAACCCATCCGGGGCAATATTAGACTCTAAGAGTAATGGAGGTAATAGAAAGGTCTGTTTAGGGTGGGTGGTAGGGGAGGTGAATTGGTCAAAACAACACATTTTTATCCCAACTTGTCAGAAACTATACTTTGTCATAACCCTCCGTTTTTAATACCGACACAAAAAAGCAATATTGGTCACTTAGTGTAATGCATATAATACAAAGAGTGTAAAGGTCCGTTCAGGTGAGGGCGGTAGGGGAAACAAATACATTTTTATATCAGCTTGTCAGCACTTTGTCAGGCTCCCAGTTTTGAAAGCATCAGAGATGGTGAGTTATTTTCCACTAGTTATATGCAAAGCAGCATTTCAAAATAAAACTCACTGTTCACTAAAAAAAAAAGTACATTGCTAGGTATTAAAAGAGTCAAATAAATACATGTAAATCCTGGAAATTAGGTATTTATGCAGCGGTATTAACTACTGAAAGTGAAACGGGTATGTTGGTGAGTTAGGCAACTTCAAATAACATTGTTTACATTTTTTTTTCACATGGGACATGAACGCCGGTCTCCTGGGTGAAAGTCCTGACCCATCACCACCCATCAGCCTAATGTCTCCTTTTTATGCTTTATTCTGTTTCCTCGCTTCCTCCTTCGCTTTCACACACCGTAACATGACTTCTGTCTTGGTACTGTTCTTAATGGCATGAATACAAAAATGTCACATTGGGGGACGACAGTCTAACACTTAACCACTCGATGCAGTTACGCAGGTTTTCTCCGAATATCGACGCCGACTCTTGGTTTCACTTGGAACAGGAACACCGCTCTCCTGGTTCAAAGTCCGGGGTTTGTTTCAGCATCTGTATCTGACGCGGCAGGGTGAGAAGCATGAACACTTCTGAATAACAGTTTTTTTAAAAGTCGTATCAGCCCCTCAAACTCTCACTGTGAATAGCGTCTTCATTGGTGCTTTGGTATTCTGATATGGGCTCTATGCTGAGTTCTAATCCCCATTAAAGAGGTAGATTATGAAGGGATTTGTCTTTGATTTGCCTGTCCCACTGCTCTTTTCTGTCAGCAGCTCGCTCTCTCCATATATCCTCCCTCGTTCTTTCTCTCTCCGCTTCTCTGTCTGTCTTGATGGGATGGTCAGGGATTGAACAATGATTGCCTCCATGTGTCATCCCCCTCACGCTCCCACCCTCAGCCATCCTCCTGTGATTATGACCACATGTGTGAGGGCCCCTGGTCGCCTGAATAGATTTGTTAAAGGCCCCCAGTGGATGAGAGAGGCCCAGGCTCCGTAGCCTGGCCCTCGTGTGCACATCTATCCCCTTTTGGAGGCACTCTGCATGGGGGTGAGCTCCCTGCCAGTCCCCCTTCTCCTCCCACCACAGTGGTTGCCCCTCCTGCTCTTCTCCGCTCCTCCGCCACGCAGAGATAATCAGGCTTATGTAAAGACGACGTGCTCTTTTGACAGTCATCAGCTCATCAGTGATCCAATCAAGCCCAAATCCGCCATTGTTCGCCCCTCAAAGTGTCTCAAATCCGCTTGTGCAGGAGAGAGGGGCTGCGCTCTTTATCCTGCCAATCACTCCTGACATTCCTGCCCCTGTTGCCATGGCCTAGGGTCAGAGGTTGGGAAAACAGAGAGCATGAGCTGACTCGGGGAGAATGGCGCGGCGCTAAAGGAGGGACTCTTTGCGCAACTGCCCCATTGGTCAGTCGACGCAGGGGGTAAATGTAGACAAGTTAGGACTCTATAGCCCCGCTGAGAGGGCCAGCCGGACAGAAAGAGATGTGGGCAGGGGAGGAGAAGGAAGGGGGGATGATGAGGCAGAGAAAAGGCGAGGGAAAGAGAAAGAGGGCAAGAGAGGAGTTTGTGGAGAAAGGAGGAAAAAAGAGGGTTAGGGAGGGACAGTGTTTGATTGCCAAATAGGCTTTGCAGAGCTTGACCTCGAGGGGTGCGGAGAAGAAAAGGCCTGACACACAGCTAAAGGAATAATGAACATGCCAGTTCATATTTCCTGAATTTTTAATGCACTTAAAATGTGGAAATTAAGTGTTTTTTTCTGCAGCAAAACAAAGCAATAGAACCTCCTGGACTATCATAGATATAGCTGTATCTATCTGTATATGTAGGTGTATTTTTTGTGTGAACAATATGAAAACTTTTTACAGAAAATATAATGCAGAACACAATGCTTGAGGTGATTTACAAATGGTGTCATCATCGTGTAGTTTGTCCAGCAGAGCGCTCACTTAAAGACGGCTGAAAAGCCACAGGCAGTACCGTGAGGCACCACTTCTCAAAAGATGGTGATGCAGTTGACAATGAAATACAATGTATGTTCTAAGGGTGTCATTTATAAGCAGGACACAGAGGACAGCAGTATGAGACACCTCCACCTTTTTACAATCCA
Organism: Serranus cabrilla; assembly: GCA_903364295.1. Taxonomy (NCBI): domain Eukaryota; kingdom Metazoa; phylum Chordata; class Actinopteri; order Perciformes; family Serranidae; genus Serranus; species Serranus cabrilla. The sequence goes on along the minus strand of CAFUXE010000162.1, from coordinate 67,626 downwards.
AAAACTAACATTATATATAAGAGGAGAAACTGCTTGCACGAGGACCACATGAAACCAGTGCCCACTCGACCCCCCTTCCAACGCCCCTCCCCTCTCCTCAGCTCTCATTCAGCATTATTTATTCACATGGAGTGTATTTTACTCCTCAACGTACAAATTGTCTTCATGGCACATCCTTTGTTGTTTTTGTGCAAAGTTTCTGAATCAATGTGATGGTCTGAACTGTGCCAACATACCATCATATATTAGCCTGTGTAAAAGTAACTCTGTTTTAAAATGATGTGTGGAATTACTGCCTATGACAGCATTATATTTAAATAATCTTGGCTTTATTTTTATAATAAATACATATTTTGATGTCTTGTTGTGAAGTAAATCCCAGCAGTAGGAGCAGTTTTATTCGGCATTGTTTCACCTATGGGCCAATATATTGATCAATTGCATCACTTTTTGCTGTATTTTGTTATTTTTGTTGTGACCATCCATTTCATGTCAAAATCAAATCCTCTTATTTCTTTTAAGGAAGCAGCCGTCTGAGCACCTCATCATCACCCTGTCCATTCTACACAGGTAAGGCCTTTTTTCATTCCAGCTAAAAAAAAATCACTATATCGGCCACCATATCTGTAATCTATGAGTCTTTCCTGTCTAAAATTGGTATCGGGCCCTAGTTTGATCCATGTGTGTGTGTGCTAGCTGCTTAGCTGTAATTTAAAATGGAAATCCCAGCGCAATGAAGCTAATACATGTCATTGCAGGATAAGCGGGGCACTGGGTTAAATCTGTTGTAATGTTGTCAAAAGAATAATTTTCTGTACCCAATGTATACGTAAGTGAGCAAATGTTTAGCCTAGAAGAGATATCATAGGGAATTTACGCCATTCACTGTTCCTCCATAGGGATTAGTGGAATTAAGCGTTTACACAAAAGCAAAGTATCAAAACTCATGAGTAATTCAACAAGCGCCACAATTCCGAGTTTACCGAGTGCTGCTTCTTAGCCCGCGTTTATTGTCGTGTTGCAGCTGCGAGTACCGTACAGACAAATAGCAAACAGTGTCAATGCCTTTTAAAGGAGACAAATTTAATATACAGGGAAAATACACACAACAAATGCTATGAAAGGGTGGGAGTGATAAGTCTTTTCTCTTGTTGCCTGCCCATTCATGGCAATAATCTGAGGGAAGAAGCAGATTAGGACAGAGGGAGGGTTCTGAGTGTCCGCATCGCTGCCTCTTTTCAGCCATTTTGAAACAATGTTTATCCACTGGTTTGTTATAGCGCAGCAACTTAGCTTAGTGTACTGCTGTGAGAGTCCTGAGGGGGCTGCGGACTCGCTGCGTCTTTGTTCAGCATCCATTGAGACACACTGGTGTGTTAGAGCGGGGCGGAGAAGCTGCTCCAAATTCATTCATATGTGATCTTAGAGATTTCTGCCATTTGTGCCTCAGTTTGTGAAATACCTGGGAAATGTTGAGAGGAATGTGTCACATTGTAGGTTTATATAGCTGATGTTTGCACGTGAATAATGAGCCCCTGGCTTGACTTTATTAATGACCAAAAATCATCTTTGTGGCATTTCAACTGCTTTTTCTATCAACATTTTTTCTCTGTTAATAAACCTTAAAATAGTCCTGCTTTCTTTAAAGATAATTTCAGTCGGGTTCTCATACAAATGAACGTGTCTCATACTTTAATAAACATTGTGTCAGTAACTTTAAGAAGCTATAATTAAAATATAGCTGAAAAACATTATGCTGATGTGGTAGTTTGAAGTGATGAATATACAGAGAATTATCACCTGTATTTGGCCAAGTTCACTTTTTTTTTTT
>CAFUXE010000162.1:35238-53204 GCA_903364295.1 Serranus cabrilla | reverse complement strand
ACAGTGTTGCTACTACTATGGTCCCGTGTGCACGTGGAGAAATCAAAAGTTTGACAGATCTGTGTGCCCGATTATGGTTGCAAAGTTATGGCTGGGTATTGTTTCAAAAGTTAAGACACCAGTACCAGTACTGTAAGGGGGTATTCAAACTGAATGCATCTATAAAAAGGCGTTTAAAGCCATTAAAACCACTGTTTTTCTATGGCACAGCGTAGCTGTCTTGTGCTAGTCTATGGCAACAGTTCTTAGACGTAAATTTTTCTTTCAAATATTCTCAATGTAAGGTGTATATCGCACCCCTTGTTATTGTCACACTTGGCCCATGCAGCCAGTCACATCAAGCAAGATGCAGACATTCCTTATTTACCACATCTTGTTTTAATGTGGGTAGATAAATGCGCACAAAAGGTTGATATGAGTGGTTTTTAATTACGATGAAGTCTATAATTCAAGGCCAGTTATTCATAGACTAATTGGAGAATGCTAAGATGGAGCTGTGTGAGCAGCAGGTGATTCTCTCTCTCTGGCATTTAATGTGCCAGTAAATTTGCAAGCTAGCTCGTCAGCTCCACTACACAGATGCACAATGCGTTTTTCCCCGACAGCTTTAAGCGGAATGCATCTGTAGCATTGTGTTTTGGATGTGATACTGATACCAGCAGAGTATTTCATTCGAAACCTTGAAAAAAAGGCAGAAAAAATAATGTGAGTTGCGTTAAAAGCTAACCTTCCCATGCAACTGATTTTTACACAAATGCATTTTGAAAATCTTAAAACTTTTAATTGTTTTGAACATACAAGTGGTATCCCTGCAAATCTGCAAAGTGTCAACAAATCCTCAACATGGGTTGGATTGGCTGAGAGCAAAACCATACAGATAGTTGGTTTTTAAAGATCTGGGTACAAAAAGGATCAAACACAGGAATCGTTTGACTCCAAAAGTTTCAATACTGCTTGGTACTGGGTCAGGTTGGTCAATACCCAGCCCTCACTATGACTTACCCACAGTTTGGGGTAGGAGTGAAGCGAACGGTCAATGAAAAATGTATGATCCTATTTCTGACAGGCCCTAACTGTCTCTTCCACCTTACCGAGTCTTATGGGCCCCATTAATGGTCAAATGTCTTTGAACAAACAAGTGTCACCACACGTTCCTGCAGCAAGGTTGTACGGTTCACACACATGAAAAATATACAAAATTGTACACTTGCACTATAGCCTGCACCTGCACTGAGTCACAAAAATAAAAGGCGTATTCTGTAGCATGGCAAAGTTCTCTGAGTGTGCCCTTACATGAGCTGTCCGCTGAGCTAAAACCACCAGCGGTATCAGTTCAGATGATGTCAATCCTGTTCAGGAATAGTGGAATATACCTCACCAGCTTTGGATGTGTGTGTGTGTGCGGGTGTTTGTGTGCATGTGTGTGTGTTTTGAGGGAGTGAAAGGGGGGAAGTGGGTGGTATTCAGCCGTGACTAATGGAAACACACAGAGGAGGGTGCTGCTAAATTGTTAAATCGATGCCACTTCCACCCCGGCTCCAGATATAGCCGCAATCAGCGATGCGTCCCTTTTCATTAGGCGGCTTTTGACTTTGTCAACCTGGGACTTCAAGAAAACCCTCCACGCGCAAAATGCTTCATAAAACCTCTTAAGTAATTTTAAGTAAGTGTCACATCTTTATCCACTTCGGTGAGTTTTTCATACAGCCAATAATAAGAAACATCGTTGAAATAAACAGAGAAATAAGGCTGCCATCATTAGGCCTAAATGTTTTATAAAAAATACATTCCCATCAACTTCAATTATTAAAGAAAACTTCACAAATTCAGCACCGAAAACATTCGAACCAACACTCTCTAAAACAAAGCACAACAAGAAACAGCGAGAACTTGTTTTTTTTTCACCCCCCATCTTTCTCCTCCTCCTGTTTTCGATTTAGGAACAGTGATAAAGTATTTATCAGAACAGAGGAGGGATCTTCCTGGGCTTTGTATGGAATTAACCATTTCGGATTAAATAATTCAGGATGAATTCAACCGAGAATTTCATTCTGTTTCTGCCTCATAAATAAGTAAGATTTAAGATGATAAATAATGACATCTGACTTCTTATTTCTGTAAAGTTTTCTTTCTTCCACTCTCTGTCCGACAGGATCTCATTGTGGTTGGCAGCAAATATATTTTTTATGTTTTTGCGCAAATTTTTTTCCTGCTTTTTCTAAGATATATAATGTTCTAGGCATTTTACAATTTTGTTTGCTTTTAAGAAATCTTCATTATGGGTTTGAGTTCAAAGGAGGGGGTGGTGTTGTCATGGAGGATGTAGAAAGGCAGTCAGATAAGAGGCTGACCCAGTGCTGAGTGGGGTTAAGAGATATAAGGTTATACTTGTTCACTCCTTTAGCTGTTTCAGACAGCACTTGTCTCTTGGGTGCAGAGCCGAGGGAAAACTGCCAGAGTACATATATGTACACTGCAATTCACTGTGGAGCATTAAATCTCACCTAGCCTTTTCAAAAAGCAAAAAAATGGCTGGGGTGGGGGCTTGTTTACAGTGTCGATTAAAGGGACAGTTCACTCCAAAAATAAAAAACAACATATTTTTCCTCTTACCTGTAGTGCCATTAGATGTGCTACTGGACATATCAGGCGGCTACGTTTTCTCCAATAACAGAACCAGATGGCACTTTGCTTGTGGTGCTCCGAGTGCCCCAAAATATACATTTGAAAAACTTAACAACAATGTCTCTTTCCAGTTACTCAACAGAATCCACAGACCTTGTTGTGATAAGTTTAATGGTGGAAAGGAGAATAAACATTTTTTGATCTGTCACTTTAAGTATTCTCTGAAACCACTTTTCTGGTTTTTCACAATAATGGCCCAAGAAGAATCCCTAAAAAAAATCTGTTTTGTACAGCCAACTCTTTAGGTTTTCAAATACTCAGTAATCTCTTTAAATAAGTTGTTTAAATTTCCATTTTACAGTCAGAGCAAGCTTAACAAAGAACTTGAAACTTAATTTACTGGCCACTCTAGCTGTGACCTCAACACTAGCATATTGTAAGATGATAGGATGAACTACCAGTTTTATATTTTAAACTTCCAACAGATATGTAGAAACATTGGCGTTACTTTGTAGCCACACTGTATCTGGCTTAATGCCCCACATTCACCCTCCGTTTAGTTCTGCTTTTGGCAGTGGTGGAGATGACTGAGTATATTTACTTAACTATCTGAGGATCTGATAACTTCTCCTACCGAGCTTTGGTTGTAACTAACTGGCTCTTTAGCTGTTAAATCAGAGACAATTCACTGATGAGTCATTTTCTGTATTTGTGTCTCATGGGTTATACTAGCTTCGTTAGCCAGGGGTAATCTTTATTTAAAAGGCAAAGCTGACTCTTTTCAGTATTTAAACACAGTTTTTAAGTGACTAAAATGTTAAATTCAACAAACTAGCAAACTGCTGACTTCAAGGCTTTAAAACAGTAGTTCACAAACCAGTGTGTGACATCATGGTGACTATCCACCAGCTAGTTACTAACTTGTGTTAACGTAAAAATGGTGGGATGAACTTTGAAACTGGATAAGATGTCTAAACCGTATAGCTTAAAAAACGATTTTTGGGACAGTAATTTACATTTTCTCTCCTGATCTCTCCCACCTCTCTTTTTCACACTCGCCATCTTCCTCCACTGACCTCGCACATTTATTCCCCATTTTACACCTCCAGCAATTCACCCATCTTCTCTTCTTCCTCTTTTCCTTCCCTAAACCCACATCTCACTCCCCATCTCGTCTCCTCTCCCTCGCTCCCTCCTTTCCTCCACTCGTCTCACCTCACCTCTGTCTGCTCTCGACACACAAGCGAGCCACTCAACAGCCAGTCTGACACGAAGGCCTGTTCCCTGGGCCATATAATGTGATTAAGCCTCCGAGTGTTGCAGTACAGGTCGGGGAATGTTAGAGCCACTGTTTACTTGTCTGGCTTATTCCGCTCGCAGTTATTTGGCCCTTTGTGTCTTATGGGAGAACTAACACACGGCTGATAGACATTAAGACTTTTTTCCACTCTGAAAAGTAATGTTTTTCTTGAATTAATTATTCCGACTATTCATTCCGTGTCCCCTTTTCCTAAATCACCTCGACTTTGAAATTTCAGAAGGAATGTCTGCACAGGAAGTATTGACAACTTCAAATTACTCCTCTCTGCACCCTCCGTCTGACACCTATTTCCTTTCAACACCGCCTGTGCCTCTGTCGCATACTCAAACACACACTCTGGCATACATATACACACAGTTCTAAGTCTCTTGCGTCTTGTCACACACACTTTGGTTTCCCGGGGCTATCAAAGTGCTGAGTGCAAACTCTCTCTCTCCAAAAACTGTCACATGTCGCCAGAGGTGTCTCGCTCCCTGCGGTAACCCTCTGAGCTCCTGGCACAAGTACAAGTCATTATTTCCATGGTAAAGGTCAGAAGCTCTGTCACCTGACTCTAAAGTGGAGCTGAGTGGAGTCGCCCCGAGACAATGACCAAAGGTCAGTTTTCTGTTTTGCCTCTCATACAGTAAGTATAGATTTGAGGAGGACGGGCTGCTCCCAGATCTGCCTGTGAGCCCCTTTTGGTCACAGTGGCTTCTAGACATGGAGGTTCAGATAATTGGCTGCAGGGAGCTCCATAATGAGCCTGAGGGTCTGTAATATGACACATCTTCAAGGAGAAATATTTTAATAGGGCAATTACAGCGACGAGGAGGATGTTTTGTATAGAGTGAGTGATTGTTGTGGAGGGGCGCTGTGTTCAGGAATTCAATGGCATTTAACTCCATTATCTATTGTGTGGCTCAGCAGTGAGCAGATTTTCAATATGATTACAGTCGTATTTGAGCCTGTCTTTGTCTGAATGGTCTGACCCAACAGTGCAGGTCACATCATTCTTAGGAGTTTTTTCCCAATATTATTCTAAAAGAAAGTGGATAACTGGATTTAGCCATAGACCCCTGTGGTGATTTGACAGGCTGAGGCTGAGTGAGTCTGTGTGCAGATTGGTTGAATTGGTTGACAGGCATTTTGGCCTTCGCCGTATTGGCTCATTGCCATCTTGTTTTTTTTGCAACCAATGCAGAACAGATCACGAGCCGAGAGGAAGCGAAGTTGTTAACTTACGCTAGCACTAGCTAGCTAATTTGGTTCGCAATTGGCATCCATTATCCTAAATAAACATCCAACTCCTTAGAGTGGTTTTCATTCTAATGAAATAAGACATTCTTAAGTGACCAGAGAGTTTGAGATAACTTGACTGATAAATCCTTCGGCCAGTGCTGTCCTGTCATGGATATATTTTAAATTATCGTATCAATGTATATGTTATCCTATACGCACCAAAAATTTTTGTTTTTTTAATTCTAGAAATAGTATATAATATTATAGTATACAGTAATAAAAAAGAATACTCCAGTGCATGCAGAAAATCTGTTTAAAACAAACCTTTTTATAGTCTGAAGAATGGGGTCACCCTTTGCAGTCTGTAGTGTCTGCTACAAATCTTTTTATGTAAATTTAAATTAATTAAATATCAATAGTGCTTTTAGTGTCACCAAACAGGTGTATAAATATTTTGTTAAACCCCTTTTTATAATCTGGAAATACTTGACACATTTGATGTTAACGGATATTCTATTATACCGGCTGGTGCATTTAAGAGCAGTGAATAATTAAACAGTGCGGTTAAATCCAGCACAAAAACACACTGCTATTTAATTCAGCTCAATTCATATGCTCAGTTTCATCTGAAGATTTTGCCCGTGGCAATGCCTCCAACTCAACCAACCACCACCTCTGAACCACTCAGACTTACCAACCGCAAGACCAACCAGTCAGCTCTCTGACACTGACCCGGCTCGGATGCCTCGTTTTAACAATGCACCTCTCTCCCCTTCAATCATCCAAAGTGGTCTGACTATAGATGAGGTTAACTACAGCATAAGCCTCACTTCCAGGAGTCACCAGGGCCAATTATATCAGCCTGACTACTCTTCCCAACCTGAGCTCTATGGTGTGGAAAATGCAGTTCCACTGGCTGCATCACTGGGGACAGAACAGGCTAGTGCTGTCTGGAGCCTGAGCCAAGCGTAGGCCAATTTGGCATGCAGAGGTCTATGGAGAATAAGCCCGATGAAATATATATATGATCTTCTTCAAACATGTATTGTTCCGCACTACTGTGTCTTATCAGGCTGGCTCCCTCCTGATGTCCTCCAGGCTTGGCAGAGCGAGACTCTACATCGCAGATTGTGTGGGACCGATGCACAAGGAATGCTAAGGTCCTCTCAACGCTCCTTACAGTAAACAGGAGAGAGGAGCCATATATCGCCTGCTTATTGATAAAGGCAAGTTCAAAGAACTGCAATCACACAATCTGTTTCTCATGATTTAAGATGCAGGAAAGAAAGAAATCCTACTCATGCAGATGGAGCAGACTTTTTAGGTGCAGTGCAGCTTTCATCAGCTCTTATTATAGTTCAGAACAAACAAATAGCTTTTGCATAAATAAATAGCTTTGTTTTGCCCAATAGAATATAATGTCTGAAACTTGGCTTTTATTTCTGCACACAACAGCCTTTTACTGTCTTTGTTGTAGCAGACTAAACACATCTGCAGGACACTGCTGACCTCTGCCTGTCACAGGGGGAACTGCAACCAACTCACCCGGTGTCCCAGTTACACTGTCACGACCAGTCCTACAACCCTCAAACACACATCTGTATATGTTCCTTTAAGTGTGGATGCATCATGCACACACACAATACTATGTATGTAGTGTTGCAATGCTGATTTCATGAGGCTCCATTAAGAAGAATCCACTCTCAGACAGACAACATATAATTTATTAACCAATATGGTAATTTATACAGAGAAGCAAAGACAGAGGAAATATTCAGTGATGATGCTTCTGCTTGAACTGTAATCCACAGTAACCACATGTGCCCACTTTTGTGTCTTTATCCTGGAAAAAAACAGAAAAAATATAGTTAGCATCCTTTGCAAAATCTGCTGTTAATGTATTTTTAGGAATACTCAAACTACAGAAGTATAATTGAAACATTACAAATGATCTTGTTTCCATTATCAATTACTGGCATTTTCTTCAAGTATCATAGAGTACTACGGCTTGGATCAATCTGTTCATTCATTAGACTTGACATTCTAACATTTCTTATGACCAGGATCTCAGTTAGTGGGAGATTAATGCCAATTTTAAATGATCTGCATCAGCTGAGCTTGAAATTAACTTTTTGCAACTGTCTGCATAATTAGATTGATTTCAGGTTTTAACTAAGAAAATGCAAATACTAATAGCGATAACAAGCATTTAACTAGCTAGCTAGTTCGTAATAGTGTTGAATAAATTTAACTTCAGTGTCTCATTTGTTTTCATTATGAAATCGTATTTTATCAGATGCAAAAATAACCCAGCAACAACACTGTATCAGCATTGTATATTGCCCCACTTATTATCTCAACAAAATTTACTGAAGGAACATGTACCACATTAAACTACATGAACACTTTGATCTGATTCACAGTAGTGGTTGCTGGGGAACAAATCGTAAAGCGCCACCACAAAACAATGACTGATAAAGTCACTGGTTGAGCTTGTCATGTTTTGTGAAAATAGACAAATGAACCACTCCCAATAATGTCATCATATCAGTGTGTGTGCTGGCTCTTACCAGGTTGATGTAGACTTTGGGATGACCCAGGGCTCCTCCACCTCCATCGCAGGACACCACTCTGGCCTCAATGTCAGTTACTGGCTCCTCTGCCACCAGTTTGATGGCAAAGTTCGTATTCACCTGAACACAAAATGTGATTTCTGTTGATATTGGCTTATATGGGGAACAGGTAAACGACACAAAGTTTCAGAAGCATCATTTATGTTTGGATTATGATGGCTCTTCCGTGTGTGCCATCTATTCATTGTGCTGGCATACATGCAGTTTATGATAAGTAAAGGGCATTGCATTTGTTTAATATGAATGTGTTTTTAACAATGTGTGCTGAATTTTTTAAACTGAATATTTGTGGAAGTGTGTACTGAGATGCCCTTTAAAAATACCGTATAACGTATCGATGCTTGACAAGAATTAAGGTGCACATTGACAGTGGTTGATTCGTATCTGTAACGTTATTATTGGCTTTGAGGATAAATTTAAATGAACTGCTGTCTGGGTTGTATTGAGCTTGTTTGTTCATAATGTCTTACCTCTTTCTGTCTGCCAACGAATCTGGCTCTCCTGGGGTCCTTTTCATCGTACACCTGAGAGGAAAAAACACAAAAACGTTACAAATTGGAGTAGAAAACAACTTCGTGACATAATCTCTTTTGCTACAAATTATTAGATCCGTTCTGGACTCTCCATTTTAATAGCTGAGACTTTGACAACTGCATTAACAGGGCGTTTAAATAAAACTATAAGTAGATACACTGTGTCATTATTAAGTCATAAGGAGTGCTGTTTGATAATGGACTTAGCAGCTACATTGACGCGAGGCTAAGCTAACGTTAGGGCACCCTGTAAAAGCACATTTTGAAACCACTTTGAAGCTTACCTGTCCGGTGTGAGTAATGGCCTCACCGGTAGAAGAAACCTCTACACTGTAACGGTGTACAGGTACAGCAGATAGCCTCAAAGGTGAAACAAGCACCTTTGCATTTCTACTGAAGGACAGAACTCTGCCCACTGCGGCCGCCATGTTTACAATAGCCTGTTTCCCAAGCTGCATTGCAGAGCACTTGTTTAAGCTATATCAAAGCCCCGAGTTTTACCTCTCAGGCTCAAAGTCTTCAATATAGTACCACCTATACGTTTTCCAGTGAAGTCCTTATATTTAGGTACACTTTATTGATAATAACAACTAATACGACATTTATTTTGAATTACACTCTGTTTATAGCAAGAGAGGCAAGATTTGACTGACTGAAAGGCTAAACTGAGGGCACCATATTTCCTCAACATAAACCGGAAGCAGTTGTATCCTAACCACAAGCAAGAACGACATCGCGGTCGCGTTGTGGTGATTAAAACGCAACTTTCAGGGATATATCCCTTGTTTTGACCCCCAAGGGATTCTTCAAAGGTTTGTTCACGTTCGTTGGTTTTGTGACATGTGACTGTGCCATGTCGGGGATTAATATGTGGGCCGTTTAATGCCTGGCTTTGGAGCTAGCAGGTCAACTCTGACATGCTAGTCTCCTTAGCATGTTGTGCAGCTAGCTATTCTACAGTGGCATCCTTCTGTAGTCGTTCATTCATTCAGTTATTTTAAACAGGGACAGTGTGCAGTGAAGGTATAGCACCAGACTCTTCGCAGTGCTAATTTTAATCTGTTCTGGAATTACAGTTTAAAAATGATAACATCACATAATTAATACACAAAACAGTTTTGTTGCTGTTATTGAAAATGTAGTATGTGTAAATGTTTTATATAACAGTGCTCTCTTGTTGATGACCTTCATTCTGTTTCATTTTTACTACTTTGTTCACCATGAGCTGTTTAACTGTTTGCGTAAGGGATGTTAGAGCTGACCCATGCAGTATTATAAATAAGCAAACATTAGTCATAAACACAGATGATCAAAGCTTATGAAGTTGTATTTTTTCAGTTTTTGTCCATTGTTTTAAGAGCTCGTATAAACTGTTTTTAGTGGTTGACTTGTTGATGTACAGGCCTGTGACCAGAAGGTGGCACAATAACACAGAAGTATTTAGATGATGATAAACATAAACCCTGAACATAAACATCTCCTGTCAGGGACATACTGAAAAGCACAATTAAGATCCTTTATGGTCTCTGTATTACAAAAAAAAATGTCACAGGAGTATATACATGATATGCACCCAAGTCCAGGTGTCTCTACTGACCTGAAAAGTCAGTTCTGTGGATCCCTAATATTTCTATCTACATTTTTCATTAGCAGTTGCATTTGAATCATGTCTCTCTGTCTCCCTCTGCAGCCTTTGACACCATGGCATCCCTCCTCTTCAAAAACCTGGCTACCTCCCTGACACGCCAAGTGGCCCACATGAGCCGGTTAAATCTGCGCTTGTCCTCACCAGCAGCCAGTGCCTACAAATGTCTCTACACCCTCACCACAGCTCCCCGCACACTGCTGCTGTCACCAGCCAGAACCAGCTCCATCCAGCCCCCCTCGTCTGGCTCCTCTGCTCAGTGTGGACCATCTCTGCTGGGACAGTGTCAGCATCTTCCCTGCATCCAGCCCTCTGCAGGGATGAAAACCAAGTCGTCCCTGAAGAGGCGCTGCAAAGACTGTTATTTTACTCGGCGGAGGGGGCGTTTGTTTGTGCTGTGCAAGGCACATCCGAGACACAAGCAGAGGCAGGGTTAAGATGTTGAAGGAGTGAAGGAGAAGATTGTTTTGAGATTGTGGAAATTTGGAAAGATGCAAAATAAATTGTTTGGCTGAACAATGTGAAAAACTCTTTTCATTCATTTTCTGTTTTCCTCTTAACAGCAATGTCCCAGAGAACAAATTTTTCACAGTGAAGAGACTGAATTGTAGCATCATATTCTTATACTTTCAAAACATTAGAACATAGCTTATATAAGCTTAGTTCAGGTAAGTAAAGTTTACAAAATGATTGCAAACTGCTTCTCGTAGTCCTTGTGCATCCTTGGAGACATGACTGGCTTTTTCATTCATGAATACATAAGGAATACATAAAGTAAGGGTTTAAGCTTTTCTTTCCAGATTATGGAATTTCAACTTCAGCTCCTATAATAAACTGTGCAGCCGAAATACAGACACCAAAGACAAAAAAAAGTCATATTATAACCATAATTTCTGAATTTCTGCAGCATAAAATCTTGCATTCTATTATGAAAAGCTTTTAACTATTTTCCACCATATTGAGCCTTTTGCTCATGTTGGGGGCAAATACATGCTGCTTTCCTTGAGCCTGTTCCATACAACACATTTAAATAAGTTAAGATTCTTTCATTTAGTTTGATTAATTTTAAGTTGACTTCTTCAAAGAAAAAAGGAAATTCAACATAGTTGCAAGCTTGTTCACTATGACAACTTATCTGGGAAGCCACCAGAATTTGTCTTAAGCAACCGAGTCAGACTAACTGAAATAAGCCTGACATACTTGATAAACTCTAAGCTTTATAGAACAGGCCCCCAGTTTGCATAATTAGTGCTGATCATAAAGTGCTGTAGTTTTTTAATGTGGGGAATCAAAATAAATGTTTTAAGCACTGACATACCCCAGACTGTGAATAAAGAGAGACTAGCATTTAGTATGCAGAAAATAATTAATATTTATGTTAATTTTTCATGAAATACTACAGTGGCATTATGTTAACAAACTGGTATCTAAAGGGTAAAACTTTTTATACAGTTAAATTTGGTGGTTATGATCAGGAAAAGGACTCCACAGCAACAAGTTGAAGTTTGTTGACACTGTAAGAAAGAAATGCATCAAAACATTTTTTTTTAAAGATTCCAGACTGGAACAAATCCCCTAGCATTTAGTATACAAAAATAATTGTATCACACAAACATTATCCTGTTCTTTCAGTGTGCTTTCCATCATTCTTCCACATGAGGGAGACAAAGTCTATGCTACATAAATACAAGCTCCAGCCTGCCTTGTCATCAGGGTTCTTACAGGTGCTGGAAATCATTGAAAACATTGGAATTTTAATTTGGTGTTTTTAAGGTTGGAAAGGTGCTTTAAAGTGTTTGAAATTGTTGTCATGTAGGATGACAAGTCTATTTACAAACAGATGAAACATTTGGAAGAATGAAGATTAAGATAACTTTGGTTCTTTATAGCACAATGACATCTAATTTCATATGATGAAGAAGTGAAATAAATAGTATACTGCCTGTACTGTATATAAATATGTAATTAACCACAGAAAACTGATGCTGTAAAAGGTGTGGGAACCTCTATAACCTCTACCTATTCTTCCTGTAATCTGCTTTATCAGTGTCGTAATATTTTCTCACAAAACTCTTGCATGGAAAGTTTTCTGCTTACAGGTTTTTTTTCAGGTCATGTCAAAAACTGGCTGTTAATCTTAAGATCTATGTTCACCTTCTCTATCGGTGCATCATTACTGAAAGACAGAGAAATCGCAATGCGCACAACAGTATCAGCTGGCTGTAATATTCATACTGTGCAGGCATGGAAACCTGACTGATGTTTGGCAACAAACACTGAGCCTTCAGCTTCCACCCGCTTGAGCAGTTGTCCTAAAGGTTAATATGCACTGATGGAGGGACAACAAAACACCTGCTTGTGTGGACTTCTGCACTAAAATTATAGCATTTGTTCCATGCAGCAGGGATGGTGAAATGCTGTAATAAGTGTGCGTCACTACGTAGAAATTGGCAAGATGGAGCTCACCTGTGACTGAGTTTGGCTGTGAGCAACCAGTTTAAACTTGCTGGCTTATAATACCAAAAATGTGCACATAGATTTTTGTTCAGTCAGCTTCAGGGTACAATGCAGACCATCCTTCTGCAGCTTTAAGAAACAACAAAGTCTGTTTAATTGGCAGTTGCTGTTATCTAATATAAAGGACACTGTGGAGAAATGGAGGGGTGGATCAAATGCAGAGGGAAACTCAACTTCAAATGCATCGAAACTCACTGAAGGCAAATCATCCCAAAAATCTTAAATGCACATTCCACTGACAGCCACAGGGCTCTTATCTTCCTCATTTTTCAGTGTGTGAATGTATGTGCGTTCCTGTGTGTCAAGATGAGTGACTTAAACATTTCAGATGTCCATCTCTTCAGAAGGTTCATGTTATTAAAAAAAGATCTCATAGATTTTCAACCAAGTCAGTACATATTCTGCAAAATCACATTGCACCATTTGGCTGTTGTATATGTATCCGTGGTGAGATTACAATGACATCTTTATTGCATGACATCTAAACGATATATAGTTATATTATTGATTAATGTGGTTGATTTTATTTTAATATTGATTGGGCCCTTACTATCACAAGTAAACGTATCTGACACGGGCGTGTGCGCGGATGCGTGCACGTGCCACCAGGTTTTCAGATTTTGTCATTGCCTTCAAAATAAAAGCGTGAATACGACGCCGCTCACTATTTGTCAATGTTTAAGTATACTAATACATACCTGTAAGCCTCATGTATATTTTAAATCTAACACAGATGTTTAACTTCAAATTTTCGGGCAAGTGTTTTCACAAAATATAGAAATTAAGCAAATGTGTTATTTTCAAAATTTGCTAAACGATATTTTTCATTTATTATGGACTATGTACTCTGTTAAACTTTCATACGCATTTTCGATTTTTTTATTCCACAGTCTGCGGTACACATTTGGGTGTGCAAACACTACGATGTAACTGACATTTTCATTTTAATATTAAAACTTAGACTTCTTTGTCTTAATGCTTTCCACTTCCACAAGAACTTTATTTTGAATGTTACAACCGGAAGTCAGGCCGTTTCATCTGGCCAGCTTGTTAGTGAGTTTAGCCCTCCTCCCCTTCCAACATCAGTCTCTCCTAGTGAGATGAGGGTGGAGTGAAAACTGGAGAAGATACACTACTACGACACAAATCGACGAACTCAACTAACGTAACGCGACATTTTTTTTAAATTACTTTTCTTTGTTGTTTTGGTGTGCAAGTTCCGGCTTTCAGCAATGAACTCATCAAGCAGTCGTCCCTCCAGAGTGGGTAATAACCCCTTCGTCCACAACCTGAAATTCACCATGGGAGAGAAAATAAAGGTAAGACAATTAATACAACGAATGCTGAATGAATTATCCGGCAAACCGAATAGATAAACAAAACCCTTCGTCGTGTTAAGCTACTAGAAATAACCTTGTTTGTGTTGTGCTTTTGGTGTATTTACTACACTCAAACTTCACCCACCTTGTCAGGCACTTATGATGTACTGCTCTGTGGGCTAGCATTCGCCCCGGTGACATAACCTGTGAACAGGTAGTACCTGTAGTCCAAAAACAAACAAAACAGCAACATTTGACAGTAGTTCTTCAAACCTAAAGTGAGGCAATCTTTTTTAACCATCCATGGAATGTTTTACTGCTTGTATTCAGTGACAATAGAGAGCAAGGCTCATATTCTAGTGGTCCCTTTAAGGATGACAACAAACAATTTAAAGAGAAAAAGTGTTGTAAAGGCCTAACCATATAACTTAAATAATTTGATAGTTCACTGTAAAGCATGAAGTTTATTTAATAAGGATGTACCTAAATATTATTAGCCTATGGATGTTAAGCCTACTGTCCAGAAAACAACCATATAGATCAATGATAAATCTTAAAAGGGACATATTATGCACATTTTCAAGTTGATACATGTATTTTGGGTTTCTTTACATGCTTTAATGTTAGAAAAACCACACTTCACTTTCCCCAACTGCCTGAATATACTTGTATTCACCGTCTCTCTGAAACGCTTCATTTTAACGCCTGTCACTTTAAGCCCCACTCTCAAAAAAAGCCCAGTCTGCTCTGATTGGTCAGTGTTTTGGGTTCATGTATCTGCTCTCTGCATCATCATTGCAGCCAGGGAATGACAGTAACTGCCCTGTAGCAGCACTTTCTAACTATATATAGTCATTTTGTGACATAACCTTACAGAAGTCCTGACAGCTGATTTAAGGGGGGAATTTGTGATTACGGGCTGTGTCCATTTCTGTGTATTGAGCATTTTGGTACTTTTGCAAAATATATAGTGCACCTTGACCTATTATGTACTCAAAAACAAATGGATTTCTCACTTTTTACATTATAGAACCTTTAAATTCACTTCAGATTTTATCGCCAGTACGAAACCCATACTATTTCATTTTATTTATTTCTGTATTTACAATTGTTAAGCCCTCAGTAGGGTTGGTAGTTTCTACATAAGTGCAACACCTGTGCAGCCGCCTTAATTTTACCCCTAAAGAAATAGTGTGTGTGTGCATAATGTATCATTTTCTGGGTCATCATTCATGTAACTGCCATTCTACTCCATGTGCCCCATTATAAGTGTTATCTGAGACCTGTGGTGTCATTGCACTACAACACATGTTTCTGGGTGGATCTTCCAAGCCAGAGTTGAATCTTCAATGACCGACTTTGCATGTCAGATTTGCATTGGATTTGTAACCACTTTCAAAAATACTGTCATTTAAAAAAAACACATTTTGGACAGGAAAGTACTGTTCACCTGTCATGCTGTCATGCTGGACAGGATAACATACACATTGATTTTCTCTCACAGTCTCCCCCTGTCAGTCTACACTCTTCTTTAGCTGTTTCGTTAAACTCCCAATTGATCCAGACACACAGTGTTTACACTGGGCTGTTAGCACAGGGTTAAACACGCTGACAGCTTACACAGTTTCATGTGTACTCAGATAGTCCTCGTTAGAGTGGATCACTTTCAATGATAGTGTAGCAAGAGTATCTAATGGTTTGTGTTCAATTCAAGGTCAGGGTCTGTCCAGTTGGTGCTGCTCCATCCTAAAACTGATACTTAAACACGATGGAAGCACATTAGTAGAGGAGCGCACACCTTGTATAAGCAAGCTAAGCGCTCCAGGCCAAACATGAACTTGTGTTGGTTTGTGAGATACTCTACTGGTTTTGCTACAGATAGACAGCTGTGGCTGCATCCTAAATCAACCCCTTGAGATCGATGGTTTCTCACTGCTGGAGGAGGGCAGTCTGTTTGTCACCTCCTCATCAATCAGCCAATGGATCAATGGGTCCTCATGCTTAGTGATTGTGTGGTCTGCTGAATGATTGGTAGTGGACTAGTCCAACTGACCAACTAAACAAGTAATTTCATAGTCTTATGTATTACATAACCATTTTTTATTTTGTGTTTGTTATGAAGGGCAGATTTACACTTAATGTGTAATTTTCTGCGTCTAGGAGTCTCTTATTTAAAAAGTTTCAGTTTGATAAAGTGGCAGCACGTAGTATCTGCAGTTAGCTTCTGTCGTTAACTGCTGCCGGTTAGGATTCTTTCAGTGTTCACCATTCAGGAGATGTTTACTTGCAGCTGAATTATCCCCAAATGTCTCCTCCTCTACAAAGCAAACAGACCCAGTCATTAAAACCAGTAAAAACAATGAATAAAACATTTTGACATTAAAAAAAAAAATCTGTTTTTCTCTGAAGCTGTTTGGTGGGCTGCTGTTGCTAATCATTGCCAAGCTTGTTTCTCTTAAAACGAAATATCCAGACATCCTATACCTAAAATTCCTTATCCGGTTAAAATATATAGTTAGAAACATCTATAACATGTTAAAAATGTAGCTTTAAACTTGAAAAAAAGGTTATTTATGATAATAATTTTAATGCTTCTGGCAGACAACCTCAGACAATGCTGATGCATGCGCAAAGAGGATATGACACCATTGACAGGCGACCAAATGAAACAGACTGTTTTTGTTTTTGTTTTGTTTTTTAGAAATTATTAGTAACATTTGGAATAATGTAAGTGCCAAACTCAATTAAATATATAGCACAGGTCTAATTGTTCTTAGACTTTTTAAAGCGGAAACGTTGCATCTTATACCTTTAACTTGCAAGCATTTTCTGTTCAGGTCATTCTTCCTAAAGAGACCCCCTGACACTGTAAACAATATCAAAGATGTATTTTATTTGTGCAGTCACAGAACCAGACAAGGGGAGATATGATAACACCCTTTGCTCACCCCATCAGGTTCATCTCTTTTCCCATAGCTCCAGGGCCGAGAGGTGCCTGCTTTCATTCAGAGCTAAGCACACAAAGCACAAGGCTCAGGAAATTGGTCTTTATGTGGGCACCGCCGGTTCACAACAATTACATTCCACTGAGGAAAGTGGCTTGGCCCTTTTGCTTTTTGGGTTTTGCATGTTTTCACAGTCGTAAACCGTGCTTTTTAAGGGTCACTACACCCCCAAATCAAAAATACATATGTCTTTCTCCTGCCTGTAGTGCAGTTGCAAATCTAGATTGTTTTGGTGTGAGTTGGAGATATCAGATGTAGAGATATCTGCCTTCTTTTGAATATAATTGAACTAGATGTCAAATGTATTTTTTGGCACTAAATAGCACGATAGGTAAGAGTAAATATGTTTTAGAGTGAAATGTCCCTTTAAGCTTGTCTTTGTGAAGACCTAATCACTTCAGTCTGGCGTGCTGATTGCTGTAATTACACCTTTTTCCCCTGGTGTTATTGCTGGAAGAAAGTCTTTATTGGAACATATGCGATCAGAGCCGGCAGTAGATTGTAAACAGTTGTGTGTTTGTGCCAGATGACAGCAGCAGCCCAGTGCATGTAAACTGGACCATGTGTCTGGTTCACACCTCCCACTGCCTGCTTTTACTGTCTCACTGAGGTCTGTTTTTCCACTTCACACACACATGTGGACGCAGTCACATGCATGCACAGCCCCCATGTGAACAATCAGGAGCTCTGTCTGAACAGGACAGATGGACATAGATGTCAAAGGCTTTCGATCTATACGGAGACATGATGTGTGTTTCTCCATGTGGACGCCTGCCTTTGAATCCGTGGGCCTGTTACTCTCAGACAACACGTGCTGCTTGATGCATAAGCGCATGCTTCCCTCTGGCACTCCGGCTTCCTGAATATGTTTTTTCTAACTTCCCGCAAACATGATCAGCAGCACTGTAGATCAACTAGGTCAGCATATAAAACAGACAGACTGTGGCGCTCATTCCAGCTGAGTCACACATTGCTGAACAGTGAACATCGTACAGACGTGGCTGCCAACTGTCCAGCCTGCAAACAAAGTACCTGTGACATCCGTTAGAGCTGCAATGTCCTCCGACTGGATTGTGACCCTTCTCAAATCTGTTTACAAAAATATTTTTTTTTCCTTCTGAGCAAAAACAAATACTGAATACCAGCT
>CAFUXE010000162.1:0-25275 GCA_903364295.1 Serranus cabrilla | reverse complement strand
CTTATTACCTCGTTTTTTGTCACAGCTTCCCTTTGTGCTGAGTTTAGTCACTGCGCTGACCTCAGTGACGACGTGGCAGTTAAGTGAGGCAAAGAAAACCTGAGTAAGACTCCTTACTTCTCCACCGGCAGAAGTGTTTCCATTCCATCTGTTTCCATCTGTTCATGTAGCTGTAGAGAAGCTTTGCAGGCAGAAATGGAAACACCAGTAAGCAGCCCAGCCAATACTCACAGCCATGACCGCTGAAAACAAATCACACAACGTGCTGATTGTTAGGGAGCCAATTTTAAAGTGTCGTACCCCTGTAATGTTGTTGGACTCACGGTGGACAGTTCTTTCTTTTTAAAAAAGTAAAATCAGGGCAGCCTAACCAGAGCTTAAACCACACATTCACCTCCTTATCAAATCCTTTGGCCTTCATTTCCCATGATGCAAATCAGTTACAGATTTTGCTGTTATGCTAGTAGCAGCTAATATTTTTTAAATGTAGCTTTTTCTTTGCATTTTGTCCTTTTGTCCACATGCATCCTGCGTTTTAGGAAATCTGACCTTCTGTGAAAATGTTTCCAGGGTGAAGCTCTTTCATAAGCTCCATTTGTTTATGTGTAGACGGGTGGAATAGTTTTTGGATACTGCTGTTCCTCCTTTGTGAGGTGTCACACAAATAGCTGGGTGTGGTCCCAACAGTACTGGTTCTAACCTGGTTCTAACCTTTGCTAAAAGGCGTTGTTTACATGTTTACATGTTTACACATACACGTACAGTTACTCTTAAACCTTACTGAGGGACGGAGGCAGCAGAGTTTGCTACAGAGTGCTTGATGTGCCATCGCAGCTAAGTAGCCTTCAGGTTTTGTTGGACTCACAATGGACATTTTTCTTCTAACAGTTGCAAAATTAATGCAGCACAACTTGGCCTTTTCCCCCCATGCATTTGTTCCTAAAATGTGGCTTTTTCTTGGCGTTTTGGCCATTTGTTCAAAGGCAAGCTGTGTTTTCAGTCACTGATAATAGAGATTTTATAAAAATTCCTCCAGGATGAAGTTTTGAGTTGTCATGTCAGAGTGTAAGCTGTTGCCTCCTTTGTGCAATGGTAACCTTGCTGAAACTGTGGAACAAAGCCTTCAGAATTGGCTACAGAGCGATCAGTGCGTCATTGAATCTCAGTAGCTTTCTGGGAATAGTTTATTTTCAAGCTTTCAGACTAACATTTTCCAACATGGCTTCATGATTATATTGCTGCCTGTTAGTTTTGCATGCTCTTAACAGCACTTCTCTCGACAAAAACATTTTTGTGAATGGGATTTTTGAGAACCAAGGTGGGGGGAAAAAAAGTTAGTTTAAAAAGTACCTCTATACGCCATAAAAAGTTTTTCCTGCAGTAGTACTCCACAAGACCTGTAAACAGCCTTTAAAGTAAAGGCCGTTGGGCCTTTGAATAGACCTACAACCTATCAGAGCAAAGAAACGTAACCTACAACTAATCAGAGCAACAAAGTTTGTGACAAAACACATGACTGGTTTGCTTTCAAGCAGGAAAAACATGGCGGCTACAGTCTCTCTACAAATCAGTGTGACAGTATTCAGGCATTAATCAGCAGTTATGAGAGTTACTCTTCAACAATCCTCAGAACCAACAGAACGCAAAACGGAGGAAAAAAAAACAAGCCGCAGGAAGTCAGAGAAGTCGACCTCCTGTTTCTGTTTGTGTGTTTGTTCAGAGCCATTTCCTCTTTGTCCTTCCTCTCCACAGGATACTGTTTCATGGACGTGGCAAGGCCCCGGAGCGTGAGTAACACGCACCTACACTCTTACATACACCACTACAACACACACACAGTTTCTACTGCCCTCAGCTAAATCTGATGTGAAACACCAGCGAGCTGTTTTCCATCAAGCTATAGGGAAACCTCCATTATCTGCAATCTTGTTTCCATCCATTATGTCATTACACTCTTCCTGCGTGATGTATAGACGAAGCCAACTCCTCTGTCTTCCAGGTTCAAGATCCTATGGCTCACTCTGTGCCAACCTCATAATCCCATGGAGATAGAGGTGAGTAGCAGTGTTTTACAACTCAATTCAACCGCCTAAAAAGAAGGTTTTTAATGTTATTAAGATATCTTAAGTCAGTCTTTCAAAATAAAATACTTGATTTTATGTATACTTTTATTTCAGACATTACAGTGTATAATCATAAAATTACTGGTAACCAATTTAAAAAAAGAATTGACTGAATGCTTCTCTAATAAACAATGCAGATTCAGATATCAGAGAGAAGCTGAGAGCTTGTAAGTGGTCATTAATGAAGTACAAGTTCAACCAGTTTTGGCGATTAAGCAGCATGGATGAAGCCGACACAAAGCATTACGTATGTAAATTAAAGTATCTTTTTTTCTGTAAATTTTGAGGTAGGATCATATTTTTTGCAAAACAGGCATATTTCCTTTTTAGTTAAAATATATTTTTTCTTAAGTACAAAAACCAAACTGAATTTAGAAACAAATCCCAAATCAAATAGATACAAACCAAGGCTTAGCCTGTCTTTTACTTTGGAATTTATATATATGTCTGTATTTATAATAAAAGTTTTAATTGAGCTTTTATTTTTTTAAATATTTTTTGTATCGGAAACAACAAATAAACATACAAATAAGAACCAACAGTCAACAGCACAGACGGTACACAGACACAGCGTTATCTTAACGATGTCTATGGAGGCCATCAGCATTAAGCATATCCAAAAATATTTTATGAAGGACATCAGCAAATCTACAGCAGACATTTACAAAGCGCACCGGTTTAATTCCTTTTCTCACTCACCCTGGGATTCCACCGGACATGGTTGTGATGCTCTCAGCTGCTTTCATTGTTACAGTGTCATTAAAAGTCTCTAACCTGCCTGGAGCTGTGAGAACTCTGTTATTGACAGATTTTGTCACAGTGTCTTCAGTTTTCTTTCCATATCTTAAACCAATGTTTTTCTTAATTTAAAATGAATGCGATGTGTAATTCTGTAATGATTGTATAGTTACTGATGAGCACACAGATTTGTGACCAAACATTCTCTTTTTTTAGTACTTACCTATTTACACTCCATCAGAAGAGGAGAAGGAAAACCCTGCTCTGTACGCCAACAATGTCAGAAAGCTCATGGCCAAGTAAGTGTCTGTTTGCACGGAAGAGTCTTTGATCAGAGTCTGATCATCTGCTGATGTTCATAACACACAGACATGTTTCCGTGTCCTGATAGGGCGCTGGAGCTGCCACTCACAGACCTGTCGTTTGATGACCGTGACATCAGCCTGTCACAGGGCCCGCTGCGCATATTTGACTACAGCAGCCTGCTGGAGTTCAACCAGCTGGTGTGCCGCTTGGGGTGAGTGGAGGGAGACTGGATGGACTGGTCCGACTGGGTGGAGAGTAACTGGGATCCAAGACTTTAAAGGTGGAGACGCACTGACACCTATTGGCAGCAGGACAGACACACAGTCAATAATATCACTTCACATCAAATGAGCAAGTGTTTGATTTTATGTAGCATTAATGTTCTGCCAAGACTGAAGACTCTTCTCTGCAATCAGGTTTTTTATCCCGGGGAATAAATGAAATAGGAAAATTGTCACACATCTTTTATAAAGAGTATTTATAAAATAGCTTGTTAATGTTTTTTCTTACGTGTTGTTAAAGATACCAAGAGGAACCTTTGCTCCACTTTCTTGGTGTAATTTGCTCTAATATTAGAGCAGTTATCTCATTTGAAATAGTCTGGTGAAGTACTATAACCAATAATAACATTATTTTGATTATATACTTCATAAGAGGATCTTTATAGCGAGTCATGTAACTTTGGCTTGAACATATGACTCAGTTCTTCACCAGCGATCTCTTTTCCAGTTGTATGTGTCACTTTAATCCTAGCATTTTTATGAATGTGTTCCTAAAATGATAGTTTGTTGTTTATTGTAACTAAACAATCTGAAATCAGAACTAGATGTCTGTTCTGGATTTGTCTTCTCACTATAATACCTAACTGTTGCAGATGAATAGTTGTACAATGTAAGGAGAAGGAATAAACTAGACAGCACAGTATTATGGTATTTTTGTGGCATAATTTGTAGTTATATACGGTATCAATATTCTATCATATTTATTGTTAACATTGCAAAAACAAACCTTTTTGGGGCTAAAATAATAATATCAGTTCTCTTTCAGTCCACTAGATGGTGCCGAGTTCAGATGTTTATTTGATTTAATTGAGTTTTAACAGTGATTTACTTTCAAACTGCCCGGTTGCTTCTTTTTGTGTAAGTTGCACAGTGGTCCGCATATGTTCACTTTTGGTCAGCTGCCTGCTTTATATCCCATCTTGCTCAAATAAAAGGATCAAAGTGAGATGATTAGACTGAAAACTTTATCTAATTAGATCAAACAGACACTGACAAGGTTTTCTAAATCTTTATAATTGTAATTAAAACAGTAAGCATATGGCAAAATGTATAAAATAGCAGTGATATTGTATCATGAGTGAAGGATTGAGACAATTGTTGGGCCTCATGTGATTCACACCATTGAAAACTCTTCCAGCAATTCTTTGCCCATTTCCTGTAGATTTAAAACAGACAGACGGATGATATAGTATGAATCCATGACTCACACTTCTTCTTCTGGTGTGGAGGGATATGTGGGATTTTTGCAACCAACCAAACTGAGGATGCCAAACCTTGTTTCCATATATGTCACTCATGTGATTAACACCATGACTCAGTAATGCATTGTTGCAGGATGTGATTTATTTTTGTGTGTATTTTCTGTGGTGCTGTCTGTATGAACAGGCTGCGAGCAGGGATGAGGGGCAGAGGCCTGGAGGAGCAGGCCAGCAGAGCCAGGAAGCTGCAGGGGGAGCGGCTCAGTGTGGACGACTTCGCCCAGTTCCTCAGTCTGCCAGTTACAGACACACTCACACAAGTCCACAGTCTCTTTGACCAGGTAGACACAGACACAGTCAAGGCACAATAGAGGGTTTTTTTCCCCCCATTCTTTAAAAACAACTTCAGGCTCAAACATTTTAGTTTAGTTTAGTTTTAATGCAGCTAGATAGGCAAAAACATTCACAGCACTGGTCAACTTTGAGGTTTTGTGCTATTTTACCTGGATAACATGTTTTATTTCAGCTGAAAGAAAACATCCAAAATACACACGCAGGTGCTTTTGTTACTACACATCTATTTGACAAATAGACTTGTAGACTTTTTCTGAATTCATCAAAAGTAAGCACTTGGATAAAGTTTAGATGATGAGACTGATTTGGATCCCGTTTGTTCCTTTTCTGCTTGTGTTGACAGCATGGAGATGGACAGATAGACATCAGGCTCTATGTTGTTGCTCTGTCTACTGTTCACCGGCCATCAGAGTCGATGGAGACCCTCAGATTGGCCTTTAAGGTGAGCACATTAACCAGCGGCTTTGATTCAGGTTTACTGTCATTGCACTAAATGTATATTTTGTTGCTCAGATGTACGAGAGCGAGGAGGACGGGTACGTCCTAGAGGACGACCTCGCCGCCATCTTGGAAATAATGTTAGGAGTGAAAGAAGTGGAGCTTTCATGTCTGTTCATAGCGCTGGACAAACCCGACTCAGAGAAGATCACATATGGTGAGACTCAACTTCACTGCAACATGAACGATGAGACCTTGGTGCTTATGAGACTGTTGTGGAGATGATTGACAGCATGTATGAGTGTGTCTGTGCTTTCTCTGCGCTGTCACCATCACATTTGATTTCATCTTGGCTTTACTGAACAGGATAAGCACCGTCTGCTGCTGATTTTCCAGCGTCCTTTACATCCACCATCTGCCTCCTCTAGAAGCTGTCAGAGCTTCTTCACACACTCCTTGTTTCTCTTTTGTCCTAAAAACCAATCTCTCCTTTTAACATTAAACATTGCAGCGCACCTCCCATCTGCACATGAAGTAAAATACAGTGTACATCATCACAGTAATGATACCAAACAGAAAAGTAATCAGATAATGCTGTTAAAATGCTACATGCTTCAAATTGTGTGAAACATTAATAGAAACAGACTGCATTAAATTGAAACTTAAATTTAATTAAAACAGCTTCCAGGATTAAACATGAGATATCTTCTCTTTTTTATGTATTTAATTGAATGTAATTATTTCTCTCTAGTATTTACAGTGTCACAATGTTTTTGTAATAACATTTAAATGCGCAATATGTCATTTCCTCCACTAGGGGGCTCTCGATCAAAGCAATAACAAAGCATCTTAAATGTGGTTCAACTACTGATCACAGTTTCTCCCAGCAGGCTCACTTTAAAATTCACTGTTTCTCCAACTCTGTTTAGTGGACAGCTGTCTCAGTTTGTTTCTTTGATAACTTAAAGCTGGGACTCACTTTACAAGGTATAACATGGAACAGATCTGCAGCTGTCTGCAGACTGACTGTAGCGTTCATACGCATGCGGTTCCATTCATATCATACTTTAGTGTCTGCGTCAGCCACAAAACATTACACTCAATTCCAGTCGATGGCAATAATGCACGATAACCACCACATTAATCAAAAGTAATGAAAGAAAATTCCTTACTGTCTTTGCATTGGATTGAAGATGAGTTATAACATCGGAACTCTTTGCCTGACTTCTCTTCTTCCCCTTTTCTTTCCTTTCCTTCTTCTTCTTGGCAAACCAGCCAGAGGTGCCTGCAGACGTCTGATGACTAAAAATCTTCATCCGAAATAAAATATGTACTTAAATACAACCATTATCTCTTTTGTCTGACAGCCACAGTGCTGAAGCATGCACAAAGATGCTTTGACCCCACTGACGAGCGACGTACTGAAACGGGCCGTTACCTTGATTAAAATGACGGATTTCTATGGGTTTGATAGTGAAAAAATGTGGGATAATGTCATGAAAAAATCTATAACAGAGGCCTTGTTGTTTTTATACATTTTAATGCAGAAAAGTTACATATTATACCTTTAACACCATTTTCTGTGTTGCCCCTCTTTTCCAGATGAACTTCAACGTTTTATCAAGCAGTATCCACGTTTAGTTCTGGAAATCCTGGATTTTAAAAACCATCCGCGCAGTCAATGCTTCGCCCGACGTCCAAGCCGCAACGGCGAGAACAAGGATGACTGAAGAATGGACCTTCTCTATCTGACTTAACAGCATCTCCAAACGCTGCAGCTTTCCGACCACCTCTGTGCCTTATAAACACAGGTAGACAAGGAATAGACAGACAGTGATAGACTGTGGGAACGGTTTGGATTGATCAGTGCAGCATGGATAATGGAATCACATATCTCAGTTCTCCCAAGCATTTTTTTTTTTGCCTTACTTTGTGTTTTTGTTCCCATTATGATATAGAGAAACTTCTTCTTCTGCTCTGAATATACATTATTTATTTTTTAGATTGATTTCCTTATGTATGATATACAGATATTTAAGAAGATAGCTGATAAAAAGGGCTTTTTTTTATTTATTTATACATTTTTTTTAGCCCTTTTGGGGTTCTCAGGCAAATGGACACTAGGACACTGCCCTGTCTGCTGCTCTTCATAAACATAGTGTACATAGGAACATCATTTCAGGACACAAATCATGCTTCCATTCTATGATAAAACACCAGAGCTAGGTAACAAATACTATAAAGATCTTGGGAAATCATTCCTTATTTAAAGAAAGCTGCCACTGCCACAGATGTACAACTACAACCCTTTACAGAAATAGAGGTTGACCGTTGACAAAGAACAGGAAGTGACATTATATTTGGATCTTAGTACCAACCAAACTGCTCTGCTGTTTGCTTTATTTTATTTGGTAATATGATAAGCAATGTTACGTCTAATTCGATTTTTAAAACCTGCGTACTGTTCTCCGAAAACAGTTTTTCTCCAAAGTCGAGGAAAAATATTTTAATACTGTCAAGAGGAGGACTGTTTAGTATCTCTCTTTCTTCCTTCAAACGCCTGACATGGATCTTGCACATACTGTTTCTTCATTTTCCTTAATGTTGCATTTTTCTATGGGTTTCTCTGGGCAGACACATTTTGTACCTTATGGCTGCAATTTTTCAGTAAAGCTCCGTTTTTCAATCAGAGTCTTTAATGCAGAAATCAAAGTTACTTGCCTTTATTTTACAAATAAAAAAAAAAAAAATCAGTTTTGTGTTGTTGTCACCTACTATCTTAATCCACTAGGTGGAGCTCTGCTCTCATTCATTCACTTTAAGGTGTGTTGACTTTTGGACTCCCTCAAAGGGACTTGACGCAATTAAATACAAATCACGGGCTTTATATCAAATAAGATTAGATATATAATTACAGTTATATTTTATTATATATACCTTCTTTTTTTTTACTGTAGTTATTTCCCTTTGATCACTTTGTTGATTATCCAGTAAATGACTTCACGCTGTACCTCTCTACTGCTTTCATAATGGTTCATCTTTTCAGCTGGTCCACATGGTGGTGCTACCTCCCTAAGCTATATCCACCAGAGAGCCCATGCACCACTGCCCACCTGATGGACAGGAAAAGCATTACCTCATCTCTTCCTTTCATTCCTTCAGGTAAAAATAGACAGATTAAGCCAGGGCTTTGATGAGAGAAACCTACAGAGGAGGTGTGGAAGCAGGGAAGAGAGGGATAGAGATGGAGGAGAGAGACTAAATGGATCGTTCTGCTCCAAATCCAATTCCTAATAGCTGGAGGGAGGGTGGGTGGGAGGAGGGAGAAGAAAACAGTCAAAGAAAGAGGAGAGGCAGAGGGGGAGTGGAGATATCACGTCTAACAATTAAGACCTGCCTTCAGGGTCTAAAGAAGAAGCTTTGTTGAGAACATATAAATTGCTCATTGAGCAGTGCCTCTCTGCAGTCTCTCTCAGATACTCCTGCCTCAAAGGAATCTGCCATAAAAGACAGCAGCCACAGCCCGCAGCCCACCACATAGCCCACCACATAGCTGGGCTGGAATCTGTTCACAGTATTTGGGGATCCATCTCCAGCCGTCATCCTGGCCAAGCAAAATCCCCCCTACAGTAAACACAAACCTGGATCTAATCCCAGTGACTGTAGTTGAGGGAACATCACAGTACATCCACTGGAGATCCCTTGCGGTTACTGTACTTTGCAGGGTCAAAGATCCAGCTCGGCTAACAGTTGTCTTATTTATTTTTGTTGTACAGGCCAAGTGGATGGGCCTCTTGATAGCCAATGCCTGGAAATTAGCCTGTTTCTTTTCCCAGGTTGTTTGGGCTCTGTGCTGGCAATTAGATGTTTTGAATCAAAGTTTTATCCTATGGCTTTAATACAGGATAATGTGATTATAGTCTTGCATAGCCAGCTATCACCACACTGTGTCATGGCTGTGCCAGTGGACAGGTTTCTTCAAATGGGACCTGTGGTCTGAAAAAACTATGGCAATTATATGGAAAGATTGTGGAAAAGCTCTGTTAATTTTATTATTATACTTTTACTATTATTATTATCATTTTTTGAAATCCACATGTTAAGTGACAGCTAGGAGGTGAGCAGAGAAGTCTAAATACTTAAAAGCAATGTATACATTGGATATGTTTTTTGAATGTATAATGGATACACTTGAAATTATTAAAATTAGATAATGGTGGAAAAAGCCACACGGTGGTGTAGTGGTTAGCACTCTTTCCTCACAGCAAGAGGGTTGCCGGTTCAATCCTGGCCTGCGGTTTAGGTTTAATTGGTGACTCTAAATTGCCCGTTGGTGTGAATGGTTGTCTGTCTATATGTGTGTCAGCCCTGTTCAGTCTCCTCTCGTCGCCTCTCGCCCAATGTCAGCTGGGATCGGCTCGAGCCCTCCGCGACCCGGGTTCGGATAAGCGGTTACAGAAAATTAATGAATGAATAATGGTGAAATAGGTTGGTCAAAAGTAATGTATGAACAATAAAATAAACAGTTGAAATACTAAAGTTGGCTTAATGTAACAGTTAATAAAACAGTTGAAATAGAAAACTAAAAGTAATAGATAAACGGTTGAAATGGTTAGCTAAAGTATCTGATTAACTACTGAAATAAGCTTAACGTAATGTTAATGAAATAGGGTCAGTTACCCAATACCAAATTGCACTCTTGAAGGATTATGTTGAAAGCATGTATTTTGGGAACTGACATTGA
The DNA here is from genome assembly GCA_903364295.1 of Serranus cabrilla. Lineage (NCBI taxonomy): Eukaryota > Metazoa > Chordata > Actinopteri > Perciformes > Serranidae > Serranus > Serranus cabrilla. The sequence goes on along the minus strand of CAFUXE010000162.1, from coordinate 15,092 downwards.
AATATTTCATCTACTAGATGGCGGCAGTTAGTGAAGGCAGTATGGTCCCTGACGCAATAATATAAATTTGCAATATAAATTCCAGATGGTGTTCTGGATCAGCGATCACCACCAAAATCTAATCACCTTGTCTCAATACAGATGTTGTCTGAAAATTTTATCCAAATCCGTGCAATACTTTTTGAGTTATTTTGTACACAAACAGACAGACACACGCTGGCAAAAACAACGTCCTTGGTGGAGGAGGAATAAAAATAGCTAATAGTAGCTGATAAACAGTTGAAATACTTAGCTAAAAGCAATTGATGAATGAAGTAAAGCTCACAAATAAATGTGTAGGGTTTTGAGAGTGCATCTGATTGAAGGGACCTTTAATATAGTTTGTAGGCGTATTCTTTCTCCCTTATCCTAAATTAGCTGTAAGATAATCTTGACCCAGTAATTGTAGCCATGTTTTGACTTTCACTGTTTTAATTCCTTTTCTGCTGGCATTATTCAATTAAACTGCATTTCAGTGGGTTTTAGCTGTGACCTGATTCTGCTGTTCCTGCTACTGTGAAATGTATTTTGGGTGTAGTGATTGATGACACATCTGAGCAAACATGTCTCCTGCCACTCTGCTTCATGTTGTGGTATCATCACGCTCATCAACCCACAGTACATTAAATCATCACCGGGGAAATTCAGTTTTCACTATGGCAGCACTAGTTTAAAGCCAGTCTCCCTGTCATTAAGGAAGAAACACATGTCACAAAGTATTACACATTTATGAAATATTCATATATTCAATTTTCTTTCCTTTATTTACACGGCAAGATAGCCCTCAATTTAATCTTGGGATTGAAAGGCCGTGGTCCCATCAGGATAGAACCTCATTCTAGAAATTAATTTTCATTCAAAATTATCGTGATTAGAAATTGGGGTGAGTAGGTGGTTATCAACACTAATGGAGCACAATGTACCTTGTTGTCCCTGAATGCCCATTTCACCTCGTAACAGAAGTTTGCTCAGCATGTTTGCTCTCACTCTCTCTCTGATTATCAGACCACAAATTAGACATGAATTAACCTACTAGCACACCCCGCGGCCCCTTTGCATCATTCTCCACCACTGAAGACTTGCACGCATGCAGGCATCACAGCGGGCTGGTGACCAGCAGCAGCACTGGGTTACTTATACAGCTGCAAAGAGCCGCACACCTGGATGCACGAGCATTTCAGCTCAAACATGCAAGGTGCAGCTGTTAGGCCAGATTAAGGTTTGATCATGTCCCCACAACAAACAAACCACTTCAAAGTCTGTTTGGTACAGGGCCCAGGACCTCAAAAGGTCTAGGTGTGGCTTTTGAGGCCTGTACACGATTATGGTTTTTACACCTGCCAAAAAAAACTGCACCAAGGGTGTAAAAGAACCAGAGCCTGATTTAACTGAAAGTCGCAGGTGTAAAAAGTGATTCATCTCGTAGCCATGTTGTTACAAGATTTAACTTGATAAGTGAGAACTTTGACTCAATAATGGCTCTATAAGAAAAGCCAAGGGGTCACCAAAGTTATTAGGATTTATGCTCAGGGGACCACAAATATGTGTACAAATTGTCATTGTGGTCCATCTCAAATTAGTTCTGGTATCTTAGTCTGGATCAAAGTGGCTGGTAAACACACTCATAAACCGACTTTCCCTCTTTCCACTCTTCATCTGTTTATCTCAATGTCTTTTTTTGTCAATGATATTCTATAAAGTGTTTTATGTGGTTGGCTGTTCAACTTTGTTGAGGTCGGTTGTAAAGAGCAGCACGACATCTGTAGGCTGTCTGTGGAGGTTTCACACTCAGTACTTTTGTTTGGGCCGCACACCACAGACTCTTTTCCCTCATGAGAGTTTCGTGCGCTGCTGAGTGATGTAGGTGTTGAAGGAGGGAGGCTAGTATCAGATTCTTCTGAGTCACTTTCCATGTTTTCATGGTCTAACCTGCTCACTTTTGAACATCCCTCCTCCAGGTTATATCCAAATCTGTTTTCTTTCTTCTTTTTTTCTGTAAACTAAAAAAGGAACAGGTATTTTATGTTGCTTTTTCATTCCCACTTACATTATAGTTTGTAAATACTCAAAGGAAGCAGCTATCAACATGCTCAATAAGTTTGAAATAAGAAAAAAAGACCTTTCACCTGACATCCAATATGTAACGAAAATGAATCCATGCATGTGTCTGCTCTCTGAGTGCTGCATATTGATGGTCACTGGGTTGAACCTATAGAATATTGCCATATAAGTTTGATTCATCCTTTATGTTTTTCCTCCATGTTGCATATATGGGGCATTGAAACATGCACTTGATCAAGGAACCCTCACCATAAAAGACACAGCGTGCTGTGTAGAGTCCATTAGCCATTGAGACAAGCAGGGAGGCAACACTTGTACTCAGAGATGGAGAGATGTAAAGAGAGCGAGATTGTGGCTGAAAGGTTCAAGGCGAGTACCAAGAAAATAAATCACAACTTGGCTGATGCAATTGTCAGTGTGCAAACAGGATGTAGAGCCTATCAGGTAGAACAGGCTGTCAGCATCCTCAGAGAACAGCCTGGCCTGTCCACAGAGGAGAAACACTAGGACGAGGACAATAACAGTGATGACAAATGTTATAAATGGAGATGGGACGTGGCAGGCCTGGATACAAACATTTTGAGGGAGGCTGTTTCCTTTCTTTCTCATTTACTTTCTCATCTTCTAAATGCGTCTTACCTTCAAGGTTGTCTTCATCTTCCATTAATTTGAACATCACAGCATTAAACACTAAGGAAAATGATTTAATTCATTTATCAAGTACATTATCATAGCAAATGTAACGTTCTCTGTGAAGTTTCAACATTGAGCGTGACAGTTCATTCTTGACCTTTAGTGGTTTTATTATAAGTTTTAATTTGAAAGTGGTTTTAACTGTTCCCTGTGAATACCGACATTTATTTTAAAAAAGCCACTATGCATAAAACTAGCAGGAACACAGCATCCTCGACAAGTCCAGAACTGAAGCAGAAAGGGTTGAGGGTCAGTATCACACAGCAAGGGCTGTGACAAAGAGTAGTAGTATCTGATGAGTTAGCTTTTCTTATTCAGCTGCTTTTCCTAATTATTTAGAACATTACATATAACATGAAGTATCTACCTATGGACATTTGTTTAAGGTTATCTTTTAGTTTCACTCGGGACACGAACACCATTCTCCTGTGCCAAGGTCCAAGGTTTGTTTAGTCTGGGTTTGTTCGACTCATCCAGCTCTTCTCCCACCCACCTTTAACGGACTTTCTTGCTCTTTATATGACAGCATTTGCTCTTAATGGCTAAAAATTAAGCAGAGGGGCTTACATTGAAATCACTGAGCATACTCGGGTATTTGACGCGTTCAGAGTGAGAACTGAGAGGTTCCAGACTATTTATTAATATTTGCAATTTGATTTTTTCGATATCAGGTTAGATGTCAGAATATGATATATCGGGCTTTGGATTCACAGAAAATGCTTGTTGGTAGAATCAGTTGATTGTTTGTGTGGTAATTAAGGGATATTACCATCACACGTTGTTTTACAAAAACTTTCCTTTGCCTTTCCTCGATATAAAGGGTCCATTTAACACAACTTACAGACTAATTTACTGGCTGTTATAAGATGTGATGTTCGGTGCATCCCTGGGAGCATGATCACGCTGAGGGCCTTACATGCTGTGGTTAAAGGACAACGTTCCTTTTTTCATATTTCTTGTTTTTATTGGTGGCTTTCTGCATCATGCTGTCTTATATTACGCTTCTTTATCACTCTTTTATTGACTTGACATTGGTGTGAATGTCCTGTATCTTTCTGCTGTTGGATATTAGAACAGGTATGAAGGTTTTGTAAAGCTGATTAGAAAGCGGATGCAGGTGTAATTTATCATATCCAGTTAGAGGCATCCCATTCCCATCCCACTGCCAAATGGACAGGTCGTCATTTTGCCTGCCGCCGGCTGTCAGTGGGACTGAGGCCTGCATGTGGTGGAATATGTTAGTGTGTGAGCGTCCGTCCTGCCTTCAGCATCAGTCCTTTTCACTGCAGCCATAATTACCACTGTCTGAGGGTAACCAACAGTGGCGGATCTCATTATGCCATGATATGGGTCGCGTCTGCATATACAGGCGTGCATACACTGCCTATTTACATATGAATGCATCCAGTCTTGCACACACACCCACAAGCGGGCGCACACTCATCTATCCACCCACACATGCACACACACAAACACAGCATTTACATATAAAAGCGTTAATGTGCGACACACACGTTACATAGTACACACACACAGCAGCCTATTCATACATGCACCTCACACATATGGGCTACTCATAAATTTAGACACTTCCGTCAGAAGGCCCTCGCCAGCCGACAGGGATATGAACCCAATATAGCATCCCAGAGATAAGCCAGTGACTCTGGAAGCAGAACTAATATTATTTGCACGGTGTCGAACGTTTATCTGGCGCCGCCTGCAAAGTGATGGTTCGGTGTCACTTTTGTTTAATAATGATGTGCCAATAGTAATATGCCTGCTGGCTGGAAACCTATTACAGTTCAAAAGATTATCCAAATACAATCTAATTTGGAATATTGCATTTTGACAGCCTGTGACTGGAGGAGGTGGGATGGTAATGCGATACTTTCTTTCCTTTTTAAAAATTCCAATTAACATTTTTAATGCTCAACAAACCAATGGTGACTGCAAATATGCAGAGGTGTTTGACTGTGCCAAATCTCATGATGGGTTCCAGACAAAGGAGAAGGAAAAATAACTTTTACACAATGAAAACTTTTGATTAGGTGAGTGCCGTGTTTGGGCTCTCCTGTCAGTTGACTTTAAATTGACATTGTGAGAAATAGATCATCTTTAAATATACTGTAGGAGAGGAAACGCTGCCCTATAAACACACAATACTTATTTTACATTCATCATCCTTATCAGGGATGACAGAGCTGCTTTCACTAAGTGGAGCAATCTTACATATTCCTGTTTTATTTCATATACATTTATATCAGAAGCAAACACTGCTTAATAAAAAGGAGGAAATTGCAGATATCCATTTATTACACAACACATTTTTCTTAAGATACAATAATAATCCTAAATGCTACTTACCACTAATATGACTTTATTAAGACCTGTCTTTGCACACCTGCAGCAGTGAATTTAGCTACCTTATTATCACCTTCCTCTCATAAATACTTAACAAGGATAGATCAACACAGTACAGGAAATTGTTGAAAAAAAAAGGAAGACTTTTGCTAGGTATTAAAATTAAGTTATTAAAATTGAAATTAAAGTCCACCTCACATGATGTGACGATGTTATATATCATCAATATCTAATGTTTTAATGTATTCCTGGAGTTATTTTGTGATGAAGTGTTTTAATTTACTTTTTTTTTGCACTTCCCCTCCACTCAGTTAGTGATTTCCTGCTTTTCCATGAATGAATTTTGACAAGCACTGAGTTGTTGCTTCAATCCCAGTGGGTGTATGGGTTTATTAATATTACAGCCGAAGAATTATAAGTTTTCATACGACTTCTAGAAGGTTTTAAGATCTTAAGCTTTGAATTTTTTATTCTCAGCGCCTTAACTTTGTCATTTCTGTCTTGTGTTTTGTTACATCATGTGTCTTTGTAAAATCTCTTGTAAAATAAAAGCACAGTGGGAACACCTGCTAGGACTGTAAGCTGTTCATCTCTTGCATGGCCAATTTGCTTTTTTATTTCCTTTAATTTCGAAGACTATAAGAGCACAGCATGCTAATTATCACAAAACACAAAGTACAGCGGAGGCTGTCCAAACCTAAATAATAAACCAATTAAAAAGTTTAACCTGATGATGAAAAGTTAGAGGATCATCGTGGTTAGAAGCAGCATTGGTGGGTGGGGGCTCAAGGCCAGATCCAGAATTTCTCAGTGAGGGAGGAAAAGTATGTGCGTCCAACCACTTCTCAAAGTTTTTTCTTTACTTATAATGTAGAAAAATCAGGATAAACTAAATATGAATCATAGCACAGTATTTTTCATATAAACATGACTGTCAGAGGACTTTAAAAATGGCCACTATACTGATTAGGGTTTAACATAAATCACCTCAGTGTCACAGAACATAGGTTTATAGCTAATTAACGTTAATTAATTTAAATTAAGTTCGTGTTCGTGTCATTGCACTCATCACTTCACTGGATTTCTCGAGCATGATCCTTTGACTCTTCGTTTATAAGCAAACCATCTGATTGGAAGATACACCAGCTATAAATATCTCCCCTGCACATTTTCCTTTTTCTTTTCACTGTGGGAGGATGTGCTCGTCTAATGAGACTTTTGGCTGATGAAACAGGGTGTTGGTCTGCCCACCACATCTCGTTTCATCTTCACAGCCTCTAACATCGACTAAGCAAAGGTTGATTGGTTGTGGGATGTAGAGAACTTCATCTGGAATGCACAGAGAGTATCTGTCATATGACCTAAAATTGTACACGCTGTACTGCAATGCTAGAGTGCAAAACTGGAAGGACCCTTCTGCACGGAAACATCCACTAACTGATATGACTTTCTGCATGTTCTGTCGCCTCCTTGCACACATACAGTACACATCCTGCAGTTGAGTAGTTCATGGTGATGGACTGTATTGCGGATAAGAATTTGGCCATTGCAAATGCTTAGATTGAGTTGTGCTTGCGGAGGGAAATAACATCTCTTCATGTCTGGATGTGTGAGACATCCGTATGGTCAACCATAACCATTTCTAGAATTCTGATGAGTTCATTGGCAATGTGATTGCCTGCTGTTGCTTCACTTGTAATGGAGCTGTATGCGTGTTTAGCCCTTTTAAAGGAAAAATGCTAATTTCAGCCTGAAGGCATGTAATGACAAATGGGAGTGATAGACAGACAGCTATCCCTGCCTCTCTCCTATCTCATATTCCCTGTCCGGCTCTTATGTTCTTCTTGGCTTTTAAAGAATTGCTTTGTTTTTTTACAGAAAATGAAATTCAATGAAATTTCAATATTGTTTTGTGTTTGTCATGCTTACGTAAAAGCTTTAAGACCATCTAAATTGCACCAAATGTAGATGGTTACTTCTTGGCTGCTCCCCAAATGAATCCAAGCTGCATAAGATTTTTGAGAGAAGCTTAAAATCCCCCCAAGAGCATGAGCAGATACAGATCACTGAGGTATCACAGACAAATAAACGCACAAGGCAACAGATGTCATTGTAAGTATGGTAATAAGACACCAGAAGAGGGTGGGAGGAGTGGGAGGAGGTGGAGATTGCAGAGATAGTAACAGCAGTGAGTAGCAGGTAAGAGCAGGCAGTGTAAACACAAACAGCAGCATGGATGATTGTCAGGTGATAAACAACCTCCTCATCGACTCATGAGAATGTGATTGCTGATTGTACAAATCCACCTGATTTAACTTTGCGCTCCACTTGTGCAGCACAGCAACAGGGAATTCCCCAAATACAATCAAATATATGGCTCTCAGTGGGGATGGAGAGGTGTGATTGGTTGGGTTGTTTGAGGTCAAATTGACATAATGGCCAAATGATAGAATAACAACTTCCAGTCTGTCACTAGATGTAATTAAGGCTTTTGCCCTTTGACATCTGTAAGTGGGTGGATGATATCCAAACAGCCTGCATTTAAGTTGTAAAGTTAACGGAATCCAGTGTTATTTTCTGTCCTTCAGTCATGTTTATTAGTCTGAGTGATTGGGAGGCGGGACTAAAGGAAATGCTGGTCTGCTTGCTTTATGGGCCCAAAGATGTAGACGATTCAGGTCATTTTATACACAGAAGTTGTTTGGCTTCATGCACGACTGAGGAACTTTCATATGTAATGAACAAGATTTACAAATCTTGAAGCATTCTAATATCTCTAATGGCTTAAAATAGAACCTGAAGCTACAGTAGCCTGGGAACCAGACAAATCTGCCAAGCTTATTATATTTGTCCCCCTCCCTTTCAGACAGATGTCCACCCGACCCGGCCCGGGAAAGGTCAATCACAGCTGTTTATCTGATATGCTGCTCTGTGAATGGTTTCCAGAGCAACTGACATAACCTCAGATCAAACTAGGCAGTGTTGATAAAAAATATGAATCAAGATTCTGTTTGCGCTTTTTTGCCTGTTTCTCACCTCAAATGTTTTCAGAAACACATTCCACTGTACTGACTGTGATTTGAGAACAAGGCCTGCTTGAAAATGGACCAAGTACTTGCAGCAGTTGTTCTGTTACTCTGACTGGTTGAAGGTCAAGTGTCTTGTGAGCTTGCTGATTGGCTGTAAGACTTTGTATGCAAAATATGTATAAGCTTAACAATTGTTGGCTAACAGCTGAGGTCAGCCCTACACAAGGGTTTGTATGTGACTGAGTGAGTTAGTGATAATGCTTTGTTTAGGGGCTGGAGCTGCTCGAGGCTTTTCGTCCACTGTCCTTTTCTGCATTTTATTATTTTAACATATCGTAAAATTGCATTGAGCAAATGTGGTTAGACATATACTAGGTTTTGACATTGTGTTGTGTGTCATCTTTGAAACGTGCATGCGTACATTTTAATCTACCTGTTGATTTCTTTCTGCCACTCACCTCCACTCCAGGCTCTGCTACTGTAAATATGTCAACACAGTGTCATATCATCTGCATTGCCATCTGTGGGAATATGAAAAATGCAACACCAAACAACAAATTAAGCCAGCGCAGCTGTTATTTACACAGTGTTTAAGCTTTTGTTTTCCTTAAAAATCTGTTGACAACACATTTTGGCTCCATGACCTTCATCAGAATAAGATGAAAATAAATGCACATTAGTTATTGTAGCTCCCCACATAATGTTTATTTGTATGTTTTTTATTGCATAATTTATTGTCTTTTTTTTCTCAGCTTTTATAAAGATCTCTGTCAAGCATTCCTGGTCAAATAATGATTAAATTAAAATAAGAAAAATATGGACTGTTTTATTTTTTTCACATGACTGCCAACAGACCTGCTTTTGACCAAAAAGTACCCAACCCCACACGCTGGCTGAGAGACATTCCAGCTTCCTATCTGTTTTTCACAGCAGATGAGATGTTATAGTATCATATCAGAGCAGCAGACTCCCAGGCACCAAGAGATACAGCACCCACACACACAAACATACACACACACACGCACACACACACTGGGATGGATGGGTCTGCCAATCAGCCGAGCAGACTGTGGCCCAATCCTCGGCTGTGTGGTTCTCTCCCACAGCAGCGTGACTCACACTCGGAGCTCTGCAGTCAGTGGAGCGTATCAACCTCCATCTTCACAGGAAACGCTGCCACCGCTTCCACTTTTCTATCTCATTATGCACTTACATGCAGCTGCTAATAAACCCCAGCATGCTCAAATCAGCCATGCAAACATGCGCTCAAAGTGTGCGAGGGGCATGTTGACAACGTGGACAAAAAATAGTTCCTGTGATGGCACTGACACCTACTCTTATGCAGGCATGACGTGTTAATGATTTGGAAAGAAAAAAAGACCTGAAGTGTCATGCACACATGCATACCCTGCATTTCTTCCAATTATTTAGGGAGTTGTTTTTAAGAAAATTCACTTAAAGGTTATGAAAACGTCAGTAACAGCTTGAAAACGCTTGATAAAACGCTTAACATAGGGCATCAGTATACCAGTAGATACAACAAATAGCTATAAGTACTGCAAAATGAACATGATTCTGAGGACAACTTGTGACCTCGAGTGTCTCTCTCTCTCTGTGTGTGTGTGTGTGTGTGTGTACGTTTGTGCTGTCTACATTAGTGAACATTAGGTGTCTCTCCTGTTTGTATGCGACTTGGGAGACTAGAGGAGATGAGTCACACTCACAGATGTGACTCATCTCACCAAAGTAACACGATGTACTCATTCAGACACAAATACAGCTCACACACAGTCCTGCACAGTTACACCTCACACTACATCTCTCAGGCAAATTAGACAAATACATTTGGACCTGTATGTCTACATATGCTCTTGAAGTCATTCTTTGCTAACAAAACAATGTCAGTAATTGACAATTTGCACAATGTAATGTGATGTATTATATGTATACAGCGCTGGGCAAGGTACTTTGAAAGTATAGCTTTGCAAGCTACCAATTACTTCAGTTAATCTACCTTAAAGAGAGATCTAACTTGGTCAACAAAAGCTACTTAATACTCTCTCGAACACTGTATATATATTATATTTTTTAAGAACTGCATGTCGAACCACATGGTGGTGTAGTGGTTAGCACTCTTGCCTCGCAGCAAGAGGGTTCTCTCCGGGTACTCCGGCTTCCTCCCACAGTCCAAAAACATGCAGCTTTGGTTTCATTGGACCAATGTCAGCTAGGATCGGCTCCAGCCCCTGCAACCTGAGTCCGGATAAACGGTTAAAGCTAATGAATGAATTAATAGTCTAATTCTAAATAATACTTTTGACAAAATAATACAAGGAAGTAGTTTCACAATTAAAGGAACAACTCTCCAGAAGCCCATTCAATCCATAAAAAAGGACAGTTTATCTCATAATTAAGAGAAAAGATTTCGTAATTTGAGACATCGTTATTATGACATCCTGATATCGTTATCGATATCGAGCTGCTCCTGTTGTCCATTGCATCAATGAAGTAACCGGAAATAACTCTGGGATTGCTACTTGTGGTGTAAGCATGTAATCATTAGACCATAGCAAAATTCATCAAAGGCCCCATTATTACAAATAGTAATATAGTAATGGAGGAATGGGCCAAAATACCAGCTTTTCATATAGGCGCATATTGGACACTATACTGTATACTCCAGCATGTAAGTCTACTGATATATCTGTTAATAACATATTATAACATAAGAACTGAGGGAGTTATGCCATGTTGCATCGCTTTTGCATTTGTACTCTTAACAGTAGGTTCTCTGACATGCTTGGATAGGGCGGGGCATTTTAAGCAGTATTCAATTGGTTGCAGTCTATAACCTCTACTAGATCCAACTAAATCCTACACTGCACCTTTAAAATGGGTTTATATCCTTGCCGCAGTGGAACAGAATTATAAAATGGAACCAAATACAAACTACGGTATGCAGATCAAAAGTTTATTTTGGCCATTTATTTTGCACTAGTGTCACTTGATCCACATTATATTCCATTACCTTCATTATAAACAAGAACACATGAAACAGTGAAACATCAATAATAACATCCAGTGTCATCAAGCTAACCAATCAGAACATCATGATGATTCCTTTTTTACATTTTTTTTTTTTAAAAACAACATTTTTTCTACCTTCGACTCTCTATTGTTTAAATCAATGTAAATAACTGGAGGACTAATCAAACAGGTGGCCTCTAAGGTGCCAATGCAAATTCCTCTCACCTCAGTGCTTCACCACTCACTGTGTATGCCTGTAAACAAGACATTTGATTGGTGTGAAAATAAAGAGAAGGAAAGTGCTGGTCCAATCAGAAAAGAGTCTTTGTTCAGAGTTGAAAATGGAGCACTTGAAGCCCAACTGTTGCCTGGAGACACATTGCAGGCAATTACAGAGCCAGATTACAGTGGGGAGAAAATAGGTGATATTGTCAATGGAGCATGAATTTGTGTGTGGGTGTGTTCCTTTGACTGTGCATGTGTAGACTACAGCAGGCTGAGCATTAGTGGAGATATGTGAAAATGTCGATACAGATTTTTTTCAGTGTTCTTTTTATCCATAACCCTGTTAGCAACCTTTCTAAATGTCCTATGAATAATGTGTATTTGAATGGAAATGGAAATACAGTTCTTTTATATGATTCATGCAATATTACCACCTTGACTATCTACTTGAAAATCTAGTGCCACTACTATTAAAAAAAACAATTAATAAAAATATATTGAGCGAAAATACAATAGACACTATCAAGTGGGAGGTATTAACAAACCATTTTCTACCCGAAGTCATCGGGATCCTGCTGTCTTTGTGGACGTTACTCACTGTATTTTCAAAATATAACACTAGTGCACTGCACAAACACAGTCTACGGTCAACAACTATATCCCTGTTTTGTAGGTGCGAGGTCTCTGGTTGAAGTCTTGGGGCCTCATTTTTACATTTTAAATTTAATTTATCTTAAATTTCTATTTTATGAATTCCAGTGCATTACTTTACATAGTAAAACATTCATTCATCATTGTATGTATGGTCTGGCAACTCAGACAGATCATCTACCACTACTGCCTAAAAACAGTTCATATGAATATTGAAGGACCCTAGGTCTTGTGAAGCATAACACTGTCTAGCACAAATGTTTTAGTTCTTAAAAAAAAAAAGAGGAAAAATAAAGATTGCTAGCAGTCAGTTTGCTAGCAGTCAGTTTGCTAGCGGCCCACCTGCTAAAGAGACTGCTAAACAAACAGCATCTACTTTGGACTCTCCATCAAAGTTCACCAGTGCTGAATTCTACATGGAATAGTTACACAGATTAAATTTCCCTCCTCAAATAGATCCTTTGATTTTGACACTTCATTAAAACTCCTGGTGTGTCCCAAACTTTAGGTTCATGTTTATGTTACTGTAATGTCCAGGTCATGAAACAACCAGCATTTGAACAGTTTGCATGTTAAAATGACACGTTTCCTCCAACAACATAATAACACGAGGCCCCAGGACTTGAACTAAAGCCTGTACACAATGTAGCTCAACAGTGATTTTTTTAAGGAGTGGGCTGCACATTTTCTACTTTCGACAGTGTGACAGGTATCTTTTCCTCCTCTATACCTGGAGGCTTAGTGACCACATCCCCAGGATCCCTACATCCCCTCCACTTTAACTCCCCTCTTTGTTCCCCTTCCCCTGGTCTGTGGAACAGCCTCTCTTTCAGGTTGGCCCTGGGGAGGACCCAAACGACAACCCCCATTGCAGTCAGGGCCGAGCCGAGACAGGAGAGCCCGATGCCGGCTGAGGTGCTGAGGTGCAGCCCCCTGTTGAAGCTAACAGCCTGGCTGTCCACGAAGAATAGGTCCCCCTCTCCGAACGACTCAATTTTATGGGGAGTTGAGTATCCCACTGACAGGCTGGCAATACCTGCAGTCAGGATCAGGAGACCCAGGGCCAAGGACACCTGGAGGGAGAGTAATAAACAGACAGAGAAATAAGAAAAAAGTGAAAATATGTGCAGCCCTGGTAATTTTTCTTTCTATAGGTGGTCCTATTTACTTGGTGCTTTTCCCGTCTTGTTAGGAAAGGTCATTTTGTTGTGTGTGTTGCAAAAAGAAAGCCAAATGGGCAGGGGGCGTACATGCAATCCCTCACCTTTACAAATACCACCACACCACTGCTTGCCCTTCATCATGCAGAGTTTAAAATGCACTGCTTGCACAATATTACATGAGAATATCGGAGAGAGATATTAAGGGTTATTACACTAGTGAAGCACATTGCTGCCATGTGAAAATGATTAAAAGACGACACGATGTGTCAACAGGGGGACTGACAGTGACAAGGACAGCAGTGCATGTGGGAGTTGCTAATTGTTAGAGAAAAAAAGGGAGAAAATCTGTAGAAAGTGTAGAATAAGGTAGTACATCTCTCTATTACAGAATGTTCTTTTGTTGTTGTAAAGGGGGTGCACTTAGAGGCTTTTACAACCACAGCAAGCCTCAAAGAAGCTTAATAGGCTTTATAGCAGGCAGCCGCTCTCCCATCTTCCCGGTACTGCGTACCACCACTGAATGTTTAGCTTACTTTCACCCCTGGTATTAACAGAGTATACTAAGAACATTTTGAGCATCTCAGGGCATTTTAAAATTGTATGACTTTTTCATGAAAATTTTCGACATGCTATAGTATGACATTTTTCTAACTTTGGACGTCCTATAATATGGTGCTTTTCTGTCATTTCTGAATACATTATGCTCTATGTTTCAACAGACTGGAATTGGGCCATTTAAACATTTTTGGGCGTTTTAAGGAATTTAAAAATTTGACCTGTTTTGTCAAAAACACCCCATAATATGGTGTTTTTCTGTCATTTTTCAAAAGATTTCACCCTGACCCGGGTCAACAGACTCTAATAAAGCAATCCTGCGAATTTGGTGCAATTTTTCACCTTTTTCGGGAAAAAAAACAAAATGCTATAGTATGACTTTTTTTCTAATTTTGGACGTCCCATAATATGTTGTTTTTCTGTCATTTCTGAATACATTATGCTCTAATATGTATCAACGGACTGGAATTGGTCCATTTTAAGCATTTTTGGGCGAGTCTGTTGACACGTGTTGTGGTCTAATTTTTGAAGAAGGGACAGAAAACACAATTCTGTGAGCTTTCCAAAAACTGGAAAAAGTAATAATATAGCATGTCGATTTTTGTCAAAAGAGGCAACATTTTAAAATGCTTAAAAATACTCAAAATGGTCTTATTATACTCTGTTGATACATTTAGTAGTTTAGTCTGTCCAAAAATGACAGGAATAAACCATATGAGATGTCAAAAATTTGACAAAAAAGTCATACTGCATGTCGTTTTTTTTTTCCCCCGCAAAAAATAGAATGTTTTCAAAATGCACCAAATTAGCAGGATTTATTAGAGTCTGTTGATGTGTGTCAGGGTGAAAGTTTTTGGAAAAATGACAGAAAAACACCATATTATGACGTGTTTTGTCAAAAGTGGTCAAACTTTAAAATTCCTTAAGGCGCCTAAAAATGCTTAAAATGTCCCAATTTCAGTGTGTTGATACAAATTAGAGCATAATATATCCAGAAATGACAGAAAAATACCATGTTGCGAAATGGCCAAATTTCAATTGTCGTTTTTTTTCACGAAAATTTTCAACTTTATTAAAAATGCACCAAATTCGCAGGATAGCTTTATTAGAGTCTGGCGATCCGTGTCAGGGTGAAACTTTTTGAAAAAGGACAGAAAAACACCATATTTGGAATGTTTTTGTCAAAGGTGGCCAAACTTTAAAATTCCTTAAAACACCCAAAAATGCTTAAAATGTCCCAATTTCAGTGTGTTGATACATATTAGAGCATAATCTATCCAGAAATGAC
>CAFUXE010000161.1:339292-349983 GCA_903364295.1 Serranus cabrilla | reverse complement strand
CCCAAAACCCCATGTGGCCCCAGCCTGGCCACCCTGTTTCACATGGTCTAGAACCTCTGAGCATGCTGATGCTCTAATAATGACCTAATAATGACTAACCAGGAAAACATGGCACACTTTATGCTCCGAGAACAGGAAACAGAAGCAGAGAGGAAGGACTTTAACATGCTCTGCTCCTCTTCTCTTACTGAGGGCACAAGAAAACGTGGCGCCAGACTCGGAGGAGGAGGATCAGCACCCTCAGGAGGTCTTTTCATCTGGACCTCTTTACAGCCCTCATCACTTCCCCGCCTCTGTGTTTCTATACAAGGAGACACATGACAGGCGGCCTGCAGGCGTGCAGCGCGGCCGCGGCACATGACAGTGACCGAACCTCAGCGTGCACACATGGAAAACACAGAGACGCATTTTACAAGCGTCCAAAATAATCATTTTTTTTATAAAAGGGTGACCAATGGATTTAACTGTAACGAAGCTCGGGGAGTTTGTACAGTGGAGAGCTCATCAAAATTCCTCCGGGCAGCTTCACCACGCTGTCGAGGGGGTCTGATCATGCACACACAGAGTAAACTGTGTGTGTGTGTGTGTGTGTGTGGAGTGTGCTGCGCCTCAGGGAGCCGGCTGCTGTTTGACCGATGCCTCCTCGCTGGCATGTGTCCGCCCCTCAGAGCTCTGAGTCACCCTGAAGCTGCAGTGAGTCAGGGCTCAGGCTGTTTGGGGGGAAAAACCCCTGATTTTTTATTGAAAAAATGCATTTGAAACTTTGTCACACAACCATGTTCTTTAATTTTTGTCTTGAAAACAAGACTTATTTGTTTATATGATTAAATTATTCTTAATATTTACTTCTTAGTCTCTTGTATATGTTACTGACGGACCTGAATTTGTTAAAAAAAAGTTGGTTGATTCTGTAAAAACACTTGGACAAACAATGTTAACAGTCCCCGTTGTGTTGCTGTATAAAATGTGTAAAATTCTGCAACGAGTTTATCAGTTTAAACATTAAAAAAAAAAATTGTACAGTTTTCAACTGAATATATGATCATACAAATGATCATGTTCTTTATTTTTCATGTCCCAACTTTTTTAGAATCAGAGTCGTGGGTCCAGATACTTAATCATTCTAGCTTTATTTGAATTAACATGTTATAAGTATTTGTATTTCTATATATAATAAATTGCTGCCTAAATGTGATTTTGTGTTACTCACTACATTATAATAGATAATAGGTTAACATACATGTATATGACTTTAAAGGAGATGTGTTTTGCCAGTGAGGAAAGTTGATATATTAGAGATATTAATTCCTATTTTGTAGGTAAATCCTATTATTTTCCTTACTGAAACATACTGTATGGGCTATAATAACCATGGGCCATGATTAGAAGATATAATCTATTAAAAAAAACTTTTTAAAGAGCAGAAACAAGGATAAACGTATTTCGTACATGCTCATGTACATGAAAAATCTCATTTCCTGACTGAAATGTACTGCATAAGTATCAGATTTCACCTAAAGTAAACATGATGATCTTATAAAACATGATGTAATGATATCTCCACCATCACAAACTACATTGGAAATGTTACTTAAGCATTAAAAAAAAGTAATAATAATATCAATAAAAGGGTCATTTAGCTGCATAATCACTGGACTTACACATTTTTACTATACTTTGCTTGTACTTTTGCACTTTTAATGCAGAACTTTTACTATAATAGAGTATTTTAATAGTATTTCCAGTGATGGGCTGCGATTAAATCTGTGCTGACCACAGTTACACTAGTATAAAAGCAACATTAATATTTATTTCTAAGGTTAAACACAGTTACAGACAGTTTTCTGGAGTGGAGGGAAACTTCACTCACCTTTAACCACAGCGCTGAGCAGGAACACGACAGGCAGATATCTGAGAAACATCTTTCAGGTCTTTGGTTGTGTAAAACGGTTAGAAACAGCCGGTTAAAAAGCTCCGTGTGCTGCCGGTGTGACGGTGAACGTGTAACGGTGCTGTGGCGCCGTGTCCTCCGGGTGTAGCTCCTCGCTGCCTGCTACAGGTGGCTCAGACTGAAAGCTGCAGCCTCCGGCAGCATTAAAAGCTTTAGCCCCTCCTCTGATTGGTCGGCGGGGCTGTCACTCATCATTACTGGACCGGTACTTGAACCTGTCATCAAAAACACAGAAGTAAAGTCCTGTAGGCTGCAGCAAGGGTCTTATTATTAGCTAATTGTTTACATACAGACACAACATGTTAAGATCAGTTCAAGTGGCTAGCAGTAGCATCACAAGACAACCTTTTTTTTTTTTTTTTCAAGTTCAACGAAAACAGAAGAAAAAATATATATATATTGAATTTATTATGAGAATAAAGTCGTAAAAAAATATTTATATTTAATCACGAGATGAAAGTCGTAAATATTGAATTTATTACGAGAATAAAGTTGTAAATATTGAATTAATTTACAAGAATAAAGTCGAAAAATAATGAATTTATTACAAGATTCAATCACTTCATTCAATTCGGTTAAAAGGATAAACTTAATATTTCTTGTTGTAGCCCTTAAGAATCCACAGCTATGCTAATGCTAGCAACCCTGGAGGACTGTTGGTTTGAGCTAAATGCGCAAGCTAGCATGCTAACATAGCATGCTAATATTTGACATGTAACATCTTAGCTTCAACCAAAGTAATCCCAGCAGTCTAGTTTACATCACTGTAATAGTTGTGATGTTAACTGCATTATTCAATTCTGTTAGAAGGATAAACTTAATTTTCTATGGTTATCGTTTTATAATTTTTGGTGTGGACAGCCCCTAAGAGCTACAGCTACGCTAATGCTAGCAACCCTGGAGGACTGTTGCTAGTTCGGCTTTGAGCTAAATGCTAAATTCATTATGCTAACATGTTCACAATATCACGGCATGCCAATGTTTGACATGTAACATTTATTCACCAACTTAGTTTTGTGTTTCAACATTGACTGTATAACAAATTCTATAAGTTTACTTTTACATAACTATATGTTTATTTACACATTCAATGGTTTTAGTCATAGTATTAATAGTTTCAATAAGCTAGCTATGCTAACCAACTTGATACACAAAGTACAGCTAAAGCTAATGACGAAAATTTGTTCCAAATGTTTTTATGATTATTTCCTCATTTAATGATTGTACATTAGTGAATTTAGATATGTTAAAGTTAAGGATAAGCAGAAATTAAATATTTGCTCATCTAGTTCAGAACAAAGAGCACTGTATATCTTGGTAGCAGGCTAATACAAAACTAAGAAGCTATGATCCCAGCCAATCAAGTAAAATATTAATTTTCCCCTGTTGTGAAGTCCAAAGAAAACACAATACTATTTGAGGAATTTTATCATACTTACCATCTGTTAATCGGTAGTTTTCACTATGGCCTTCACACAAAACCTTTTTAAATCTTAAACCTTTTTTAATATATGTATATATTTATAATATAATATAAGTGCTGTGGAACAAATGCTCATCATATAAGCTGTGATTGGCAATGAGAGGCAGTGGGGCATTTGTTTTATGGACAAAGTCCTAAAGATACACAGGTGTATTGCGAGGTTGTTTTCAATTTTCTTTTAAAATATGCCATCTTTCTGTTTTTCTTCTAGTGAACTTACTGTCCAAAACTAAGAACACATGAGGACAAACTGTATCAGAGTGAAAACATAATAAACCCTCCTTCGTGCTGCTATCGAGGACATCAAAAGGGGCCTGAGCATTTCTGGCTGAATGGGCTTCGTTAGGAACTTCAAGGGCAGCTCCTTAAAAAGCCTTCTGTTATATACTTTCACTTGTTAGAGAAAAACATTGAATTGCTGACGAACCCTTATTATTTGTTCCACTTGAGTTAAGTGCTTAAAAGTTTTAAAGTTTTTTTTACTACATATCCATAATAATCTTAAGAAGAAGAAGAAGAAGAAGAAGAAGAAGAAGAAGAAGAAGAAGAAGAAGAAGAAGAAGAAGAAGAAGAAGAAGAAGAAGAAGCATGACTCGGTTTCATCCAGCCTGAGCAGAACCTGACGCAGCATTAGTAAAAACCTATAAAGTTATTGAGTAAATATCATTATAAAAGCTCCGTCACAGCCTGTGCCAACCTCTAATGTGACTAAACAGCAGCTGTGGTTAAAGATCCTGGTTCTGAGGTTGTTTGTGATCCGTGTTGTCACCTTTGTTTACGTTTTATGCGCCCTGTCCTCCACCCACTGCACCAACTGAATCCACAGTCAGCAGCTCTGCGAGGAAGAATCTTTCTCTGGAAACTCGACATGTGCCTGCATTGCTTTATTACACGGCTTTTTATTACACAACGGTTTCTACATTTGCTTAATTGTGGATGACACAACTGAGGATTTTGCAAATGCAGAACACAAGCAAACAAATGAGATGAACAGTAAAGATGTTTATCACATGATCAAAGGCTTTATGAATTTGGAAACAATGCAGCCGAAGATTCACTGCGCTGACTCAGCGAACATCAGACTGATCATCAGGGACACTTTTTCCTCTTGTTATCAAATAACTGTGCTGTTTATTTTCTTCTGGAGCTGAGACGTACGAGTGATTGATTGTTTCACTAAGTGGGTTAGTCAGTGTTGTATTTGAGACACACAAACAGTTTACAAAGGTTGAAATGTCACAGATATCAGGAAGTGTTTGTGAAAAATAACTTCCTCATGATCACAACAACAAAAACTATTAATACCAAATCATAGTTTTGGTGGATTACTCGCTCTATTTGGTTGGAAAAATCTCACAAAATACAACTTTTTTTTGCTTTGACTTTTTAATAATTAATACCTCGAGGAAGTATGATGAAGTATTTTCCTGTGGACGTGTCTGTGTGACAAACGGTGTTATTGTTTAACTAAGGAGTGGACTTTATCTGACAGCATTAATGGATAATTTCTCGCTGTAACCTTTCAACTATTCCCTAACACTCGCCTGAAACATTTTCCAGGCAAATTCACTTAGTATCTTTTTTCAAAATTCTGCATGTTGCCATGGAGACTCTTTTATGCCCCGCTCCGGGACGCTCCCTCATGAGAGACAAAACAAATGTAAATGTTCGGCCGTGTATAAACACATACACCTTTCTGACTGCGGCCCTTATCTCATGCAAATACTCCGGGACATTGCAACAATTTTTCAATACCTTGTGTTGATTTTCAGCCTGGCAACGACCAAGATTCATTTAAATGTTGACACAAGGGAGTCTCAGATCAGGAAAAGGTCTGTCAGGCTACATATAGTACAAGGACTTTCTTTTAACTCAGAGGAGCTTTTTATTTTGTGTCGTTTATGGATGACGAGTTGGGCAAGAAAGAAAGTCAGTTACTGTATGTATTAACAATGTTTTATGAAGGATATACACATGAACACTGAGCCACAGCCATATAGCAGCTCTGTGAAGCTGTACTAAATGCAGAATGCTAACGGCAGCGTGCCAACATGCAAAATTTGAGCAGTGTTATTATTATTATCACTCCCTGATCTGCACTGGAAACCTGATCTGTTTAGGGAACCTTACCCTCGACCAGTGGGCTGAAAAAACAAACAAACATTTCAGTGCCGTACACTTGATGTTTGCTCTCAATGTGCGAAAACTCTGGTAAGACCCGTCCCACCTTTGACCTCGAGGTAAACTTAATCTCAACCATCTAGCGAGCAAATCAAGGGTCGTCATCCATCATTCACACGTAGAAAACATCTGATTTACAGTTACGACCACATCCACCAAATATGAATCTAATCAGCAGAGTAACAGATTTGAACAGCACGCTGTGCCTTTGCCATTTCAAAGAACCCTGACAGCTGTAGTGGGTTAACTTGAGAATAAACCTCCAGTTAATCCACCTGGAAGTCTCTGACTCACTCACAGCTTCATATTTCTTCTGGTAAGTCATTCGATTGTTTCTGTTTAACAGCCAGAAACGAAGATCTTCAGACTCATGACTGTGACGCGCTTTATAGTTTCTTAGGAACTAGTGGGATCACCAGGCCAGACAGTTCAAAGTCTCATTCCATCTCCATGGAAACCATCTTATGTTAGCATGTTGCTAATTAGCATTCATTCATTCTTTCATTATCCTTAACTGCTTATCTGAACCTGGGTTGCAGGACCGATCACAGCTAACATTGGGCGAGAGGCGGGGTACACCCTGGACAGGACGCCAGTCTGCTGACACTCGCTCTCATTCACTCCTACGGGCAATTTAGAGTCACCAATGAAACCTCAGCTGCATGTTTTTGGACTGTGGGAGGAAGCCGGAGTACCCGGAGAGAACCCACGCTCACACGGGGAGAACATGCAAACTCCACACAGAAGGGCCACAGGCCAGCATCAAACAGGGGACCCTCTTACTGTGAGGCAAGAGTGCTAACCACTACTCCACCGTGTGGCCCTGATAATTAGCAATATGGACAAATTACAGCATAGCTAAATGTAAATGTTTAATATATTAGAAAGGTTTTAATTTGAAGTCAGATTTATCATCTATCTATCTATCTATCTATCTATCTATCAAATGTTCAGTGAGGTATTTAGTCTGGACCGTAGTGACACACTGACCGACCTGCAGCCAACAATAACGTAACTAACTAAGACTTATTTGCGTACTTTATTTAATTAATCTTACTGATGACTCATGCTTCAGCATCATTATGACTCCCTCCTCTTTTTATGGCTGTTGTTCCCCGTCCTCTATCTGTCTGTGTAAATACAGCCCGCTGTGCCGCCTCTCTCCAGCTTTGAAGATAACAACATCATTCACGTCACTTTTACATCCACTCGGTCAACAGACCTGCATCCTCTGGAGGTCAAAGGGCACAAAGGGAGACACGGACGGCAGAAAGGAGTAAGAACTGTTACTGAGCTGCACCTTTTTGTTATGTAACCCTCCTGTAATGTTGCAGGTCAAATTGACCCTTCTAAAGATAAAAAATCAACAACAAAAAAAGGATTATAATTATTAAGGATTAAGTATTTTTTCAGTGTGAAACTTCTTCTGCTTGGCTAAATAAGTGTAATCAGCATATATGGTGAAAATGGGTCATTTCACATATTTGCAAACTTGTGTAAATTTATTAAAATCACTCCATGAAAATAAAAAAAAATAAAAAATGTGGATGTTTTAAAAAAACTTGTATATGTAGATTAAAAAAAAGTTTTAACCTGTATTTTTTTAAAATGAAAAACGAGTGAATGATCCTCATTGTACCTGATCTTTGCACAAAATATTGACTGTCATGACAAGAAATGGAGTTAAATATGAGATATAAAAACTGTTTATTGTGGTTTTTTAAGTTTCTTTTCTGGTCAAACTGACCCATGAACATTACTGCTGTTCCTGAGAAACGAACCTAACAGGAGGGTTGATAAAAGGCGTCACACCTTCACTCTCCTTGCTTCAACTTTTATGGCTGGATTCCTAATTTTCCAGTCAGGAATGAACACAATGCGCTTATCAAAACTGACTCACGATGATGATGCACAGAAACGTCTAAGTTTAGAAGAATCAACAGAAACTTTGAACACCTCGTCAAAAGAAAATTCAGTCATTTATTAACTGAACCAAAGTGGGATTGGCGCTGAATTACGCAGGTTTTTTTAGGTGTGAACAAAAATACATAAAGACAGAAAAGATTAGCGTGTTTTGTTCTCTGGCGACAGGAAGACAACACACTTCTCCTTTCGGTTTAAGGAAGCAGTTCAATTCCCTGCAGAGATTATTAAAAGTTACGTCAAATCACTGATGTGCACGACAGAGGTAAAGGTTACACTGATTCATGAAGACTTCTCTGTGAGGCTCTCAGGGACTCTTAGAATATTTAGTCACAGTAATATTTCTTTATTTTCTGTAGAAATGTCTACATTCATTTAAAAAGCATTGGCTGTGTGTTACTTTTCTTCTCCTCTCTGTGTTCTCTGAATGTTTATTCTTGATCTGTGAGCTCATAAGAAGCAGCTGAATGTAGGAATAATTCACCACAAATGAATAATATATGTAATCACTTACTGTCCCAATGGTTTGCTTATATAACGTTTGTTTACATAACTGCTAACAGTTGAGTTAAATAAATAACTGAAAGCTCTTAAAAAGTTAGAAGTGGAGGGAAATAACTGGAACAGTGAGACTCATTTGAAGACGTTTTATCTGTTTCAGTGTTTTATGAGGTGTGACGTGATTTTATATTTATGTAAAACCAGGATGTTGTATTCAAGAACGCTCCGGTGTCCATTTGTGAACCTGTTCTTTGGTTTTCCACCAGACATTAAATATTTATTAGGTCTTTATTTATTGTTCACTGAGATTTTACAAGAAATATAATGATTTGTTATTTTTTGTTTGGTTTTTAATTCAATTATATTATATTTTTTGTTATTATTACAATAAATAGCTTGTTTGTTAACATTTTAAACAAAAATAAAGGTGTTTCAGTTCTATTTAACAACTCAGAAGGTCTTTAGTTTTCAAATTTAACACGTTTGGGCTTTTGATCAGGTCTCAAATAGCTTTATTTGATCTGTATACTGTGTATTTGTAATGTCCTGTGGATGGTTTTGTTGTTTGTTGTCTGTCTTAGTGCCAAATAGGTTTAATAAAGCTGTCTGAGCGAGTGTTATGAGTGAATGTCAGATGAACGTACATTAAGCTTCAAACAACATAAATAAAACATTTGTGACATTTCCTCTAATCCCAGATAAGCTGCTGTATGAGCTAAGAGGAAGTATTAAGTAGTATTTAAGTATCTGTGCAGCAGACCTGCATCACAAACTATAAACTTATTAAAAATTCAAGCAGAGATTTACTTTAAATCCATGTTTCCTGATCAATAAAATGTAGAGATGAAGCTGAACTCCTGTGAGTCAGAGATTCGTTTCTATTGAAGTGGATTTGAACAGTTTGATTGGTGGACCAGCAGCGCCACCCAGTGGTGGAAACACATACAGCCACACTGTGCTTCAGTAAGCTGCTTATGTGCCTTAAAGCTCTAATAAACAGTATATAAACCACTGGGTTTGTCCAGGTTTTTAAGAATAAACATTCAAGAACTTTCAAGGAACCTTGAAATCTTTATCATCACATCTGGCTTTTTACTATAAATGCAGCTGGAAAAATCAAGTTTATACCCACAGAAAGATACAAAATAACTCAAAAATAAGTGGCTAATTTCCAGATTCATCAACAAGAGGACTTACCGAGCTGTGAGTGATGAGCGGACACAGGAAAATAACTTTTCTATCTGTTCAAACGACAAAAGGATCAAATGAAAAAATCATCACATTATAGAAGAATATATTTACATGAGAAAAGTTTAGAATTGTAGCAACTTTATGAGTTATTTCACTCATTTAGGGTTAAAATACGCTCTGAATGAGCAAATATGAGGTCAGGATTGTTCAATCTGTATCAATTATTTTAGGATTTTTTTGTTTCCATGAGTTATTGTGAAGATTAAACACCAGATTATGCTGAAAATCATATATTTATATTCAAATTTTGAATATAATTAATCAATTTTAAGCATGTCTAACTTTTTAAAAAACCATATAGAATTTTTTTAGAGCATTTTCCAAACCTTTGAGACATACAAAATGAAGAAAAAATGGAAACACATGCAGTAAATAACATAAACACCTCTGACACTGATACATGTGTAAACATTAAAATCCATTTGACTAAAAGCACGTCTAACATGTCTAACACCACTTCCCTCATAAAGGAAGACAGCAGCAGCTTTTTATAACAGTATTTTTTTTATTGTTTTCTCCCTAATCAGTTTTAAATTCATTGGACAGTTACAGTCTCGTGAAACGCGTCACAAGAAGCTGGAAGAACATAAAAATGGAAGATATCATCATCAGCTACAAAATTTGGCGGTGATAAAAAAAAAAAATAGAGGGGAAGAAATATAGTAAAATAAAATTTATACAGGGGTCAGAATTCAGTTAAAGATGTAGTGTTTTGTACATTTTTTTGTAAACAATAAGCATTTTGAAACAGTATTATGGCAAATCAGATGTGGAGGAACCGAAGAGACTGAACACTGGTTGGCATTTACAGAAACCCTGCAGCTAAAATGTCTTAGTGGGTCACAGAAATGTCACGTACACACGCGGTGAGACGAGTCACACAGAAACATGACGTTATTTTACAAACAGCATCTCTGCTACATACATCAAACCTTCACTCCTTTGTCCCTGGGTTACTGTGATATGAGGTATATGCGAGGCTAATCTTGCTACGCCTCAACCGCTCAGCATGGCAACATATTATTTAAGATATTACAGCATTGCATTCACTCTGCCATGTTAATGATTGCTTCAAACAACAGGCCATCGGGGCGTAAAGGGCTTTAAAGACTCATTCAGCAGAGTGATATCATCTCCAGCACCAAGGCCAGTCGCAGCTATGGAAGACAGCGTACTTATTGTTGTCGCTTACAAAAAAAATCGTACAGCATAAATACATTTAAAAATCAGCAAGAAGTTACATTTAACATTTACTAGACAAAATCTTGCACCTGCGCTTCTCAGGAATAGGCACCCAATCTCTAACGGGACAAATATGCTCGGTACTGCCAGCACACGTGAAATATCTAAAAACGCATACAAATTTGTTTTGGTCAGCCGCCCCTTTTTTTTTTTTTTTGC
>CAFUXE010000161.1:306800-318999 GCA_903364295.1 Serranus cabrilla | reverse complement strand
GCACAAAGTACAATCACACATGGTACGCCGACTTCTGTCCTCTCTCCTGTGAGACACGAGCTCCCAGAAACTCAATCAGACTGTTGCACACCTCTGAGATCAGGGATTTTACTTTATTAGCACACTGGGGCTGATAGTAAAAGGATAGAAGGGGTTTTAAAGGTAGAACTAGAAGAAAAATAATCAGGATTTGTGAAAAAAATGCATGCATTGCAAATAATCGAGGATTTTTTGTTATACTGAGGAGCCACTCTCCCTCTACCTTTCCTCCTCAACTGCAAAAACTACAATCACTCTGAATCCAGAGACCTCTCTGCCAACCCCGCATCTTTTTTCCACTCTCTGTCTCTGAGAAATACAATACATACAGCATCCACTGTGCGCTCCTTAGTGTTTTTTGCTCCGGGGCTTTGTGGTCTAACCTTATTCTTTCGCTTCAAAGACTCTCTAACCGAGACAGAGTTTCTGCAGCAGCAGAACAGAAAACACAGAAATAAATGAGTCACTGTGCATGAAGGAAGACGCTGTTTTAGCTGCGCGCAGCTTCAGATATTTCCTGTCATATGCAATGTTTAAAAAGCCTTCATTAATAAAACTTACATAGTCATATTTTGGACTGATTGCACTGCAGTCCCTGTGCAGGAGTGTTGGTGGTGCTGTTGAACTGCAGCCCTCTTCCAGTCATCACAGAAAACACTCAGGAAGCATTTTAACTGTGTGTGAGAGAGTTTGTGTGTGAAAAGGTTTTTGTACATCAAACTGCATCGAAAAAAACTGCTTTCTGACATAAAATCTACAGGAGAAACTATTTCTTTGACACCTCGATATAAAAGCTCAAATGAATCTCACCAAACTAAACTAAACCAAACAGTTTTAGGTGTAAAAGGAGCTTTAGTTTTGTGGTTGAGGATGTTGACACAGACATTTTAAGTGCAATGCAGTGCAACATAAACGTCCCAGTCTTTCCCTCCTCAGGTTCTCCTCCTGGTCTCTGACCTTTGCTCAGAAGAAACTAGATACAGAGTTTCTGCCTCTTGTGTCTCTCTGGGTTTCTGCGGTCGGCTGTCCTGCAGTGGAGGAAGCTTCTCGTTCGCAGAGTTGCTCACAATTAGTCGACTAGTCAGTTAACCATGTCTACACTCTCCAGTCAGCACAAGAAAGTAGTCGGTTAAACTTAAGCTGCATCATACATTGATCTGATTTGTCTTCCTTTAGTCAAATGTTATGCAATAAAAATGAGCATCAGGCGTCTTTCCTTAAGATTTATTTACCTAAAAATATTGTTTTCTTGATGTTTCCTATCTGTTAACTTTTATGTTTTGTGGGATATTCACTGTGCACGATTGAAGGTGCTGCAGCATTTAGAAATTAGTTTAATGAGTTTAAATGTCTTTCATTTATTAGGAACCTTTTCGGGGGACAAAGTTTAACCTTATAGATTCACTTTTGCTCAATTCCGACTGTCTTTTCTTTTACAATAGTTGACAAACTTCTATTTAAACATCAAGGGAATCAGTCAGCACTGACAGAAAACAAAGACACGTCCGTTATATCTGCATCCAAAAGAATGTCCTCAATGTAATCTTTGTCAGAAAATGACAGATGAAGAAATCCCATCATTTCTGGCATCTTACAGACAAGCGCCTTGTAGTCAATGCAGTCTGCTGTCGGTGCAGATTGGCTGTGAATCAGACGAGTTGACAAAGTTACTGCACAACTATAGATGCAGATTTGATCCCGGCTTAAATCCACAGAGCCCTGTGACCGAGCCACTTGTTGGTGCTGCTGTGTTGTGGATGATTACTGTGTGACAGCAGGAAGCAGAGAGCAGCGAGACACAGACCAGTGGAAGCTGTCACACACAGTCCCACCATGAGCTGCTGAAATGCAGCTTTGCAGGGCAGCCATGACAGCCTCCGAGGGCATCCTGCTGAAACAGCCCGGCTGAAAATATGACTCTGGTATTACTGAGAGAGAGAGAGAGAGGGAATTGATTGAAAGTGATGGAAAGTGGTGAAAGAGCTGGACAGAGAGCGGAGCCATGAAAAGAATTACCAACACGTTTTTTTTCTTAATATTTTCATTGCGAGAGCGGAGCTTCTATTTCAGAGACGCAGGAGGAGGAAAAAAATCCTCTCGGCTCGAGATCTCCTCAGAGGATTCCAAGACGGGCTGTATACACCAGTCACCAGAGCTGGAATTGATTTCCATTTCTTATCTAATAAGAATAGAGATGCAATTATACTATCAGGCTGTGGGAGCTGGAGAAAGGCCTTGAAACCCTGCAGTCATTGATTAGCAGCAGAGCCTGGAAACCTTAAGACTCTGGGCGGCTCACACGGCTCCCTCCCTCCTTTGTGTGTTGTTACTCTGGAATAATTCAGTCTACACACTGTAGTGTGGGCATGTGTGAGGTGTATTATATGTAACGTCAGAGCCGCCACACATTCAACATTACGTCTACAGGCTCCTGACAATAGTTATGCATGAACATTACAGTGTTTCTTCCACACCCACAGTGGAAATCTGAGGCAGCACAGTCACAACAAAACACATTTCTGGCCAAGAACATTGTGACACCATTTCTGCCACCACGACCGCTAAAGTCACCGAGTGTCACATTGAGGATTAAAAGACTTTCAGAGGGAAGAAATGAAACCAGAGCACGAGACTTAAAAAGTAGCTGAAAACAACCAAACCAATCAAATCTATTAGGCATTTTCCGAGCAGCCCAGGATCCATATAAATGACCTCCGTGTTACACGTCTGCAGCAGACTGTTTATGTAACAGCTCGGCCTTCACATACAGCTGGGTGGGATGTTGGAGTGTGGAGGTTGAAGTGCTGCATGGGCTTGTTGTTGTCTGACTTAAATGCCAGAGACGTTAGTTTGCATCTGACAACAATTAGTGCGACACGGTGAACACTGTGGTTATCTAATGTAACTGTAAAATAACTGACCTATCGCTGATCCCTTGAACAGTCACACTAGATCCTTCGTTAATAACCATAACCAGGCACACACACAAGGGTTTTGTTTAGGTTTAAACCATGTGTTAGCAAGAGAAAACAGTTGTATATGGAATCTGCAAGTCAGGCAGGAATCTTAGGGAGTATTTATGTCACAGACTGTGTATAAAAGTGGACATAGTCACTCATTGGTTTGTGGACGCCCATTTGAAGCATCAAGTTCGGCTTTTTGTTCGTTGCAATCTTTGTTTTTTGAAACCAGAAGAGACCATATTTGGACTGAGGAGGAGAGCTGAGTTAGTGAGGTAGCTTCTAAACTGGACTATTATTTACACAGTAAACATCATATGGTATTGAAGAAGACTTGAAACTAGCAATCGAGATCATAATCTTAACACAAGCATTTTTCTGAGGTACTAAATCAAGTGAGAAGTCTGGATTAGACTGGACTTCTTTTGCAGCAGATGGTGTCGACCCCTGGTCCACGGAGGCTGCCATGTCCTTCCGGACAAAAAACTACAAACTGCAGAGAGGGACAAAAAGCAAGGGAGAAGCTGCGAGAAGCAGCAAGACGGTCTTGTTACTTTCCCAGCAAGTTCAAGAACCTGCAGTGCATGTTTGGTCATAATGGAAGACCACACTTATGCTGAGTCCAATGAGAAGGAATCCTCATCGCCAAAAAAGCGCCAAAGAGAATTAAAAAGACAACGGGACCGGCCAAATCTTGAATCTGGACCCATTCTGCTTACTGTACTTCCAAAGAGGTTGCAACGTACGTTTGGTGCTAGAGAGCGAAGGCAATATCAAATTTGCACACTAGATGGGAGAAAAAATGACACAGTGCACGTTTAAGGAAAAATCCTCCGTCTTCATGTTTGGGTTTAGGAAGAAAGCTGAGCATCTCACACTGGAATGTCCAATTAATTTGATTTGAGCAGTTCATCTCAGCCCGTCTTGGCTGAACTGGGTAAAATCTTTGATGGTGAAACCTTTCTAAACGTCCTGATGAGGCAGCGGGATCGGGCGGAGGGGAGCCGGCGTGATGCGGCCGGCTTGTCAGCCGACCTGATTGCCTACCAGCTCCTCCAGCTTCTCTCAGGCTGCTGATTGATGAAGGCCCGGTGGAGCATGGAGTGGAGTTGGGTAGGAAGATCAGGCCACTTTAGGTATAATCAATTTTATTTATCACCTGTCTGCATCCATGAGCATCATTCACACCAGTGCAGTGCTCCTTTTGTGAGCATGAAACAAAACCACGATGCTTTTCTCATGTTAATGAGCAGCTGACGGGTCGACTGGGTTACTCAGATGTGCAGATGGGTTTGTCTCCTGTTGTTGCTGCACAATTTTCCCCCCAAAAGCATAATTGAAAATGAATGAGTCCCTTTTTTTCTGATATGTCAGAGCTCGGGGAGAGAAATGTGTTTATTTGCTGGAGGTTGGGATTTACATGAAAGAAAAAAACAGTAGACAAGCTGAGCTATCTGAGGATCTTTGTGCAGGGAGAAGCGTAGGAGAGAGCCACCGGGTCTGTGTAAGGAGCTTTGCCTGTCAATGTTTGCATACAGTCATCCATCATTTTAATCCTAAGCGACAAAGACAGAAAGTGAAAAGCAGAATTTCCCTTAGCCAGCACGAGATAACCCGAACAATGCCCCCCTGACATGAGAGTGGCTCTGCAAAGTAAATCCAGAAGAGCATCTCATTGAGATTCAGTGGAGATAGAAATAGGACGCAGTGTTTTCTGGCAGTGCTGAGCCTGTTTACTCACACTTCATTCACAGTTTGTCTCAGCAGGGATAAACTACGGGGCAAAGTCACTGTGAGGTCACTGTGGGCTCCGACTGGGAGCAGCAGAAGTTTACATAAACAGAGGAAACAGAGGTGAAGTAATTTAGTTATGAATGAAAATCAAATGCTTACACTTTAAAACTGACTTGAATCTTTATTATTTTATCTTTGATTCCTGAATTTCCTGAGTTTGTTAAATCAGTCAGCTTTTTGCCAAATGCATAACCTAAAGTTAGAGTCGCTACAGTATCATAAACTTCTGTTTGCCACGGAGCTTATTTTCCTTCAAAAATCCAAAATTCAATGGAAAATCCCGTTGGCTTGTTGTTGAGGGAACTTCTGAGCTACAGAGAACTGAAGTCAAAAGATTTTCCACTTTTCTATTTTCTTATCAACACATTTTAACCCAGAACAAACTTGACTCTGACTCAGTGATGAAGGCTGAAAGAGGAAACCGGCTTCTGTGGAAATAATGTGTCGATTATTTTAAGATTAACAAGAACAAAAGATACAGAAATGGCAGAAAGGGTTGTAGAGAATGGGGTGGTGCGTGTCTGCGTGGGAGATCATTATGAAGCAGTGTGTGTGGAGCAATACTATGCCTGTGTGTGTGTGTGTGTGTGTGGGTGGTGCTCACTTGTTGGTTGGCAGTGAAACAATGTAGAAAAAGAAGAGAAAGGAGTTTAAAAATTAGCATTTTCTAATAGATTCTTTATGAGAAAATCAACTTGACACAGATTTTTTTGTGGGTGTTGTTTTTTAACGTTAATTGTTGACCTAAAAATCAAGTTTTTCTCATGTTATTTGAAGTAGATAAGAAAGATATTGACATTAAAAACACAGAATTAAGTGTCTTAACTCATCGGTTATGTAACTCCCCCCTGCTCCTTATCATTTAAAACGTGGTGATTTTTAAGGATAATCTAAGATAATGAACCTTCAAAAGTAAGATTTCTCCTGTTAAATGATATGGAAATAACCTGTTTGAGCAGGGTTATTCCTCCAGGTTTTTATACTGAATTATTTCACATGATTAATACATAAGAACCTTTGAAAAAGACTGACTGAGTGTGCAGGAAAGTGTGAAACAGGCTGCTAAGAGAAACCAGAAGAGAAAAGCTGAGCAGATTGATTCGACAGACTAAGAACAGGAAAGGAGGAACATACGTCCAGGAGCTCCACGCTGAGCTACGATGTCATCTGGGCAATTAAATGCTTCCGCACCAGTTAACGCTCTGTGGGCACACGGCTCCTCGTACGTCCGCCTGCAAGTTCTTCAGGAAATCAATGTGAAGCGCCGAGTCTGCGGCCAAAGCAAACAGGGCGCCAGTGGAGGTTTGAGACAGACAGGAAGGAAAAAACAGCCTCTATCACCTCTCCAGGACGGGATTTATGTTTGTGTGTTTATAGAATCACACCTTTAGATTGAAGTCTGAAGTGTACGACTTCTACTCTACTTCTGCTGCTGTGTACTTTAAAACACATGTAAAAAACATGCACTGTTACTTATAAATATCCAAAACAAGCTGAGTTTAGTTTGGGTTCCTTGTCACATTTCAGATGTCTATGAGTTGTAGTTTCTTAGTGTCTCTTCGTAGCTACTTTGTGTCTTATTGTAGTCATTTTGAGTCTCTCCGTAGTTTCTTTGAGTCTCTTTGTAGTTTCTTTGTGTCTTTTTGAAGTAATGTTGTCTCTCTGTAGTTTCTTTGAGTCTTTGTAGTCATTTTGTGTCTCTTTGTAGTTCCTCTGTCTCTTTGTAGTCCTTTTGAGTCTATTGCAGTTTTTTAATCTGTAGTTTATTTGTGTCCCTTTGTAGTCTGTAGTCTGTGGAGTCTTTTTGTAGTTTTTTAATCCCTCTGTAGTTTCTTTGTAGTCATCTTGAGTCTCTCTGTTGTTTCTTTGTGTCTCTTTGTAGTTTATTTGTGTCTCTTTGAAGTTGATTTGAGTCTGTTTGTAGTCATTATGTGTCTGTTTGTAGTCATTATGTGTCTTTTTGTAGTCATTATGTGTCTGTTTGTAGTCCTTTTGAGTCTCTTCATAGTTTCTCTGTGTCTCCTTGTAGTCTGAGTCTCTTAGTACATTATTTGTATCTCTTTGTGGTTCCAAACAAGCTGAGAAACATTAGCAGCAGGCACCTCTGCTGACGAGAAACACTGATTTAAAGTTAAACATTAAACTGCTTTATTCAGTTTTTTTCACTGGTTTTAATCACTGAGTCGGTTTGTTTTGGAGAGGAGCAGAACTCGCTGAACACTGAAGGAATTCTCATTGAGAGAAATTGTCTTTGATGACGGTATAACTTCTTCTTTTGTTGTTATTTTGATGAGAAAGCTCTAGCAGCAGAAAATTACATACTGCACATTTAAAAGATCCTTTTACTGGACTGAAGATTTGTGCCTTTCCTCACCCTGATGTGCAAAGACATACACTGAATCTTCTCTTTTCTCTCTTCCTTGTCTTCAGTCTCGTCAGACGCCTGAGGGTGAGTTCCTGCCTCTGGACCAGTGTGAGCTGGACGTTGGTTTTGGGACGGGTGCGGACCAGCTCTTCCTGGTGTCCCCTCTCACCATTTGCCACGAGATCAACCCCAAGAGCCCCTTCTTCGACTTATCCCAGCGCTCTCTGATGAACGAACAGTTTGAGATTGTGGTGATCCTGGAGGGCATCGTGGAGACGACTGGTGAGGCAAATCAAACTCCTTCTCCCACTTTTCCTGCTTTGCTTTTGGTTTCCACTCCTACCCCGTTCTCATTCTCCATTTCTTCACTCTGCTCATCTAAATGTAAATTCCTATATTAATATCAACCCACATAACTTTCCTATCTAATAGATACTCGTAATCTAAACTTGGTGAAATCTCATTTGCCCCACTTTTCAGTTTTGCATATTTAAAGAACGCGGGAGCTGAAAAAAAGTGAGAATGAGAACAACACATGAGACTGACACCCTGATTGAGTTATGAGGGATATTTTATTACCGCAGAATCGGTTTATGCCCACTCTATGCATAATAAAAGCCTGTGGTCATAGATGCGTGCGTCACTTTGATGAATGACCCCGGGATTCAGTCGAAGTTCCACTCCATTTTTCCGCTGAGAGGTAATTCTGAGCCTGTGAGACAGTGTCATGCAGCTGCTGCTGTAAATACAGGCAGCCATGCTGGAGTACTCTCAGTGACAACACAGTTTTCTCTGTTGCATATGCAGGAGAATGATTCTTCCCTCAAGTCCAATACAGATAAATCCATCTCGCTCTTTTCTTTTTAGCTCTGCCTCTATCCTTCCCCCCATAACTCTCGCTTTGCTGCTGCTGCAGAAGAAACCACGGAGCTGAATAGGCTTAGAGCAGGAGGGAGGGATCAGCAGGGAAGCGTGGAGGCATACAGGCAACACGGTCTGTGCTCCGTTGATAAAACCATTAAATCAGGGTGCAGCCACAAGTTTAGTGTCGCAGTGCTGTGGCACTCGGAGCTGAGGAGTAAAGGAGAAAAGCCCCGACAGTGTCACCTTCAGTGGGCCACGATATCCCATCATCCTCACACGGACACGTCCAAAAGGTGACCACAAACACGAGCCGCGGCTTGTTGATTGTCTCCAGTTCAATTACAACCACACACATTATAAAGCAGTCACTCCAATATTAGAGGGAGTATTGATTCTGCTTTTAAATGCCAGATAAAAAGCTGAAGTGTTTCTCCTCAAAATGTTTTTCCTGTCAGGCTCATGTGACCCTGAACAGAATGAATGGAATGAATGGGTAGATGGGGAATGAAGAATATATATAATATATAACCTCCACAGTAAACAGTGTTTATTGTTTCACAAGCAGAGAAAATATTTCTTTGTTGAGAAAGAAAGACAATTATCATCATCCAATCAGTGAGTCCTGGTTACGATCGCATGAGCACCGAGAGAGATCGGACTATTCTTCATATCCCTGTTTTAATATTTACTAGTATCCAGGTTTCTGATTCCTGCAGCCTTTTCCACCTGTGACTTTTACAAAAACAAACAGACCCACACAGTACACTTACACTTTTATTGCCAATTTCTTCTCTGCTCCGGTCGCCAACACTTGCCTGAGTGCAAATACCGTTTCTCTCTCTTTTGACTACACACACAGAGCTCCTGAAAGGAACTCTGCTACTCCAACACTGTCCTCCACTTTCTAACACTGTCTTTCAGTACAGAAAGACACAATTCAGTTTCTTCATTACTGCAGAAAAGAGTCACTTTCTCTGCCGTGCCTGCCCAGTTAGACTATGAGGTATAAAACCACATTAATGTGTATACAAGCAGTAGTATCCCAATGTCTTTCGAAATACTCTTTAAACTAGACCAGAACTGACACCGAGTCTGCTCCACACAGACCAGAGGTGTGTGGCAGCAGTACAGCAGCTTACTTTAACAGTTTCTATACTCAGAGGACTGTGAAGACTTCAAAAAACAGAGCAGAATAAAGTGTATACAAAACCTTTTTGCTCTGCTTTGCTTTTGCTTCATCTGCAAGTCACACGTTTACTAATATGCAGATGACACACACCTTTCTGCAAGTGTGTGTTGGTTTAGATTTTTGCTAAGAAACAGTGGCTAGATTCAAAAAGAGTCTTACTAAAAAAGGCAAAGCATCATAATGTGCTCAGTAAACAGTGCCAGTGAAGGCCACTGTCAGGAATTTTACATAAAGTCTCCTTCAGGGACGCCCTTCTTGCTGTCTGCCAAGTGTTTGCATAGTTTTGCTGAGGGCTTTTATTTTTTATGCAAGATGCAGTAAACATTAACAAGCTGGTTGAATACCCATATGACGGCTGAATGATGAAACAAAACTGGCATGCCTGTCAGGCTTTAAACCCACAAGCTCCTCTGCACCGGTACAGCTGATGTCTTATGTAGCTACAGTCAGCAGGAATACAGTCATACTGCTGTTAGAGAGCAGAGTACAGCTGGTAAATTATCCTGCACTCACCCTTGTGATTAACGCCAAGCCTCTGGGCTAATTAAGAATAAAAATGACCTTTGTGTAAATGTAGCAGTGACTTTTCTGTGGATGAAGATGTGCAGTGAGCCTGGAATAGCATCATGGTATGACATAACGCTGCACATATCATCCCTCAGAGGGTCGGGCTCACACTCCCACTCCACCGCTCACTGTAGTGTTCAACAGAGAAGCTCAGGTGGAAGCAGAGCCAGTGGATCCGGAAAAATACGGACTAGGTGCCTATTGATTGTGAACGACTTCCAACAAACAGTCAAATGTCAGGGAAATTATTTTGAAATGGAGGTGTTTAAGCCCCTGAAACTTGAGTTTGCTTTGAGAGAGAAGAATACAAAATCACAGAAAGATTCCTTTAGGAAAAGTAACCAAAAGAAAGCTAAAAATCACTTCTAATTTAAAACTTTTCCAAAAATAAACAGTTTGGAATAACTACAACCTGTTAAAAACATTAAATTCTGCTCCTCAGAGATGCTGTGAAGCCATGATTGATTCTGCTGAGACCAACGGTTGAAACATGTTTATACAGAGCTGAGGGGAGAGGACGAGAGGTTGCAAGTAGAGGTTGTAAAAAGGCAAATAGTTCAATATGTAAAGCATGTACAGACCTGTTTTTTTCAATATTCATGACATTTGTTTGCACTTGGGATCGGCTTGGGGTTCAGAGGGTTAAGATGTTTGCAAGCTGTTATAATCCTGTGTACAGACATGCACCCAAATTACTAGAAAATCCCTGAACTATGGACCTGATGGACATCAGTTTGTCAATTGTCGTTGAGGTGAGCTGAGATTCAGGCCTGTACAATTCACAATCAACACCACAAGTGACAACAAAGACGTGTGCAGACAGGACCCGTGGCTGCTGACATTGATGTATTGATGTGTGGATGGAGTTGGGGGACTGATTATTATGTTGACCAGATTTAAAACGGCAATTAGCACGACCAACACAAGCCACGCTGATAACAAGCATCACCACATTAACAGCCCACAAAGGTGGGAATCACTCACTCACTCCTTCGACCTCCACTGAGGACAAGTTAAAGATGGATAAATGTCACTTTCTGACATAAAGACGCCCTTTATTTCACAACACATCATCACATTGTTCCATTTCACTGCATTAGACGTGACGTGCTTAGGATATGAAAAGACATAAAGTAGTAATAATAGTCGGTATTATAGCAGTTTATTTGCTTTCGTGAGCCATTTTGAAAATTGCAAGGATCCTTCCCAGGCGGTAAATCACTGTATTTAATCTCCAGTATGTGACTAGCTGGTTGATTGCACAGGAAGCAGCGATTCCACAAGCAATAAGGAGGAGCGGAGCGGAAAAAGAGATAATGGGAAGGAATGCTGCCCTTTCACATTCCTCCCTAATAGCCAATAAATGTTTTGTTGGTACTAAACCTCACTGTCCCCATGTCACTGTCTTGCAGGTATGACATGCCAGGCGCGGACGTCGTACACTGAGGATGAGGTTTTATGGGGCCATCGCTTCCTGCCGGTGATGTCCCTGGAGGAGGGCTTCTTCAGGGTCGACTACTCTCAGTTCCACAGCACGTTCGAGGTACCAACGCCTGCATACAGCGTCAAGGAGTACGAAGAGAAGAACTCGCTGCCCTCGCCCCTGTCCACCCCCACCCCTGCACTGACGGAGAGCCACGGCGCCCGGCGTGACCGCGTGTTTTCCGTGGATTGCATCAACACATCAGATGAGAGGAGGGGAGGGGCTGGGGGTCGACTGCCCAGCAAGCTGCAGAGGATTAGTTCATCTGGGAAGGAGGACCTGCAGAGGAAGGTGCTTCTGATCAGCTCCCAGCACTCGGAGAAGGCCTGCAGCACAGGCGACCTGCCCCTCAAGCTTCAACGCCTCAGCTCCTCGCCGGGACCTGAGGCGGAGAATCGCCTGCAGCTCAAATCCCTCAAGGTGGGCTTTGAACCCATGACCCAGTCTACTGGAGACCTGTACCAGCACAGCCTCATGCCCACGCTGTCCCCCTCCCCGGCCCCCATGCACAGCCCGCTGCTCTCAGGTGGAGGGAGGCCGGAGGACAACCTGCCAGCGAAGCTCCGGAAGATGAACGCTGACCGCTGAAACAGACTTCTGACCACAAACAGGACACTCGCATGGAAACAGATTCAGAGATGTACTTTGCCTTTGGAGGCTTTGATCGCAAAAAAACAACAACTGACATTTTATTATTATTTTTTTTCTTGAGACACAACCTTTACTGAAATTACTGTGATCTTTGTGTTTCATAGCGGAGGCATTCATGCAGGCTTTGTTACACACGAAACAAGAAGAAAACGTCGCGCTTTAATGCAAACTTGATCATTCTGCAAGAGTTGTGCATGTGTACACTAAATTCATGTATGCACCACTACACTTAATAGTCAATCTTAGTTTTATCTAAATATAAATTCTATAAAGATGGAAAATAAATG
>CAFUXE010000161.1:292476-306006 GCA_903364295.1 Serranus cabrilla | reverse complement strand
AGGTAAGATATGATGAGGTAAGATAAGATGAGGTAAGATATGATGAGGTAAGATAAGATGAGGTAAGATATGATGAGGTAAGATAAGATGATATACTTTCTATACATAGAGATTTCATT
Source organism: Serranus cabrilla (assembly GCA_903364295.1). NCBI lineage: Eukaryota > Metazoa > Chordata > Actinopteri > Perciformes > Serranidae > Serranus > Serranus cabrilla. The sequence continues at coordinate 305,887 of CAFUXE010000161.1, read as the reverse complement.
CAAATTGTTCAGCTTTTATATTAGCAGCCGGTGGAGTTGTAGATTCCCTGTACAGCACAATCCCCCTGTGAACACAACTGTGATGTCTCCCAACAATTTAAAAGAACAAACTGAGATTAGAGGGCCGAAGACACAAGGCTGAACTAAATCCAGGTATAAACACTCACACTGTACGGATGTGACTCCACAAAAAGCCTCTTCAGTACCGCGGGGTCAGCGCATCCGAAGTACTTAGAACACCTAAGCCCTAATTTCACCACTACAGCACCACAAAGACAGGAAAATCAATAGAAAGAGAGAGAATTTCCTGCTTCAACAGCAGCCTCACACAGACCCTCCCCCCTCTCATTATGCATGTGCAGCTTCGACCACCCTCTCCGTTTAAACAGCTCCTCTTCCTCTAATTTAGCCTGTGTGTGTGTTTGTACACTCAGTCACAACACACACAGTTCACCACTGTTCTCATGCTGTGTATGATTTGCCAAATTACACAACGCTGAATACAAATAGGCTCATTATGAGAGACAGGACCTGAAATGAAACATAGAGACAGTTAATAATGAAGTGTGACCCAATACATCAACTAAAAGTTAATTATTGCTTTCATTACATGACCAGCGGATTTAATTTTTCAATGAAGTTGAAGTAGCAAAGTTATTTTTCATGGAAACATCTTACTAAAATATATTTTCTTATTTTTTCCCCCTGTCAACTGTCGCCCATTGTGCAGGTGGTAACAGTTAAAACACCTCATCAATTTTTACAGAAAAAACCTATATGACCTTTATTGATAAAATGCCAATTTAGCCCTACTAACAGCGATTACCAATATAGACACTCCAGCTTTCATGTGCTTGCTGTATTTTGATAGGATAAGTAAGTCAGCTTATTAGAAAAAACGGTTAATGAGTGTAGCTGTCACTATATAATAATTTAGCTAAAGGGAGAGGAGCATTTTAAGGCAATATTCCTTCAAGTTTCAGGTCATAAAAGTCAATGTTTTACATTGTAAATCTTCTGTGAGCTGGCTAGATTTAGATAAGGACACAGAGCTGTTCCAGGACCAACACACATCTGCACAAACACCATGAATTCTGTAATGAAAGTTTAACATCAGGTTCAACCAACCTATTGTCCAAACTATTGTCGGGGTTTTTGCCAAAACCCAGAAGAAAAACCGTGAAAAGAGAAATTGTTTTTCACTCTGTTTTGTGCTCTGGCATGGGCACTGCAGAGTCCAGCGCTGCTCATTACATCTGGTTATTATTCTTTCAATAAATGGTAAACTTTACTCAGTTGTTTTGAGTTTTTGTAAAAGCCAAGTATAGATTAAACATCCGGGCGGAGCATGGAGGCTTTAAGGCCCCCAGCTCTCACAATTTTCACTAACTAATTGCTGAAAATGTTCACAATGAACACGCCAATCATTCTGACACGAAGTTGCTGGGGGTATTCTGCTTTGCCCTTGCTGAACAAAAGGAGTGACATCTCTCTCCCACAGGCGTCACTCTCAGTTCACGTCAGTTTAAGAGTCGTTACTTCACTACGTGGAGTTACAACACGCAATCTCACAGTCACCTGGTGCCACTTAAGGCAAATATTTCCTCTGATTCAGGAAGATCTCTTTCTGTGATTGGCTAGGTTGTTTTTGAACCATTAAACCAAATCTATTTTATCACAGCTTACAATACATGTAGGATTGGGCATTAAACTGCCTGGTAACAGCTTATGTTTGCCTCTGTTGCTCCCTCCAAGGGCCGGGATCACATGATCACTTGGACCCCCCATCACGCCTCTGGGACGTGCAGATTGAAGGCAAAACATCATATAAGTGTAAATATCGCAGCTTGAAACAGCCGTCTGAAAAAGGCAAATCAGTCCACACAATCATTCACACCTATGATAAATTCTGAATAAACAGTTTAACTAATCTGCATGTCTCTTTGGACTGTAGGAGAAGAAGAACCACACTAAGAACATGCAAACACTCACACAGAAGAGCCACGCTGGCTTCTGCTCATGTCAGTGTTTGTTGTGTGGTCGCCTTTAAGGCATTTATAGCAATTTTGTACATCAGTGATCAGGACTGCATCACTACATTATTGGATTTTACAGGTTACTGCATCACTGTGAGGAAACAGCTTGATTTATCAGGTAATTTATTGTATTTAATCCCAATTGAATTTACAGAAAATGTCCTCTATTACAGCAGTGCCCCTACATATATAATTAATGTACCTCTAATGCATCCATAGTGGTCCATAGCTCATTTCTGCCGGAGGCCTTTTAATCCAGCCGTGCTCACAATTACCTCCCTGCTTGTGTGAATAAATCCTTCTATTATTTTAAGTGAGGTGATTAACCGCCCCTGTGTGTCACGTCTCGCCAGAGGACAAAAAGCAATCAGACAATCGTTCGGTACTTTCTTAATAATTTCACATCCTCATCCGACTTACAGGCCCAGAAATTGGCCTCATATATAAGTGGACGACACCCATCGCCACAGAATTAATGTTATTATTCTCCATGCGGCGGTGCAGTTATGCAGCAATGACCATTAGTGTGTGACAACAGGAATTATCACTTCCAGAGGAGCCGACACGGGCCGGTCGCTGCAGGGGCGGGCTGAGCCGGGCGGCGCGGGGAGGAGACGGAACAAATGCAATTTAGGTCCTCAGAAATTTTCCCCTGAAAACCCAATCATGTCTCTGTGGGGACGACAGGGTGATAAGGGTCATTTTGTTCTTTCTAATGGAACGACAGAATGGCTGCGTGTAATGATGGGGTCTCTTTTTATTCTCTTGGCTTTCACTCACTCCCCACATCACTGTCACACACACACACACTCGGTGCAATACAGTACACTGCAGGAAGAGTATGATTAAAAGTCCTTGGAAAGAGTGTGATTAAAAAGTAAAAGACTGTTCAGCGTCTGAAGATGGATTTCAAATAAAGTCTCAGAAAAGTTCTCCTGGTTGTGCTGAGGGGCTGTGAAGTGAAAAGTATGAAACGAGGAGGGGGTGTTCGCTGTCTTTTGCAGTGGAGCCTCTGATGTGCGCGTTTGAATCTGTGCTATCATATTTCGTCAAAATGCACGCCTGCGTGTGACAAGTACAATTTCACAGAAGAGGTAGCGTCAGACAAACGATATGTCCGGGGAGGAAAAGTGCTTATCGGGCACATTGTATCCAGGAGAACGCAGCCGTGAAGCAGCAGAAACAAAAAAAAATAGGAGAAATAAATGGAGAAGGAGGGAAAAAGGGAGTAAATAGATAAATGGAGCATAGAGGAGAGCCATTACTCATGTTTACAGGTTAGGGACTCCAGGTTTTCATTTGGGGAAGAAGCTCGGTGTGATGTGATGATGGTGTAGCACTGCATGGATTTACTCCTGACAGGAAGTGTGATGCCTTGACAAATGGACACACACGCTCTTACACACACACAGCAACACAGCAAGCATCTCATTATTACTCATTTAGTCCCCTGGGATTGTGCCTTTAAAACACCACTGCTAAACTGTGTGTGTCTGTGAGGTTAACCGTGCCTTTTATTGTGTGCTTCCTAATTGCGTTTTTATGAGGCTGGTGTTTTTTATTAATAAACACACCTACAACAGCTGAAAAAATACAGACTCAGGATATTATATTGAATTATAAGCCTGTGATTCAACTCAACTTTCAACTAATTTTTCTCCATCTTGATAAAAGAAATCATTAACCTTCTACACAGGGTCCTCTAATGCGTGTTTTTTCAGAATAGATGACATAAAAACAGCATTTTTATTCAGCATTTGGTGACTTTTATGGTTCATATTGAGATAAGAGTCATTGTTGTTGTCTTGTAGTGTTGTAGCTGTTTATTTTGTTATTAATGTACTGTTATTTGTGTGCCTTTCTACTGCAAAGTGCCTTGATGAAGAGTGATTTTCAGAGATTGGGGAGTGAATGAAAGAAGAACTGTGAAGACACAGCGATGAAAGTAAATGTTTGCATTTTACCTTTCTGCAAATCACACGTGTTGAATCTTTATATTTCTGAACCTGTTCTCACTCCCTGTCATTGCGGTTATAAAGCTAAAAAAGAAGTGACGCACTGGAAAACAGTCTTAAACATGTGTTTAGTGTTGTGGATTCAATTAATAAACACTACTTGGTTATATTTAGGGAACAGAACTAAGTGGTTAAGTTTGAGCAAAAACTAAACTAATCATGGTTAAGGTTAGGAAAAACAACATGGATTTTCAATTAAGATATGAAAAAAACGAGTGGATGCAAAGAGAAGGTTATCTAGCGTGTGAGGTTTGAATCTGACATATTTAAAAAGAAGGTTTAAGGTTAAAACACGGGACTCAAGCGTGTGCTAAACACAAATGTCCTGGGGGGAAATCTGGTGACCCGCTGACCTCCTCCTGCAGACAGTGATGCATGATATTCTTCATCACTTGCCTGTTGCTAAATGTTGCAGAAAATGTTGGTAAAAATCAACATATTTGTGGTTTTGCAGAAACATTCAAAGCCTACTTCTATTTTCCTGCAGATTGGGTTGTGGAAAAATATTCCTATTGATAGCATGATATTGATTTCTGCTCTGCTGCTCGGCTCTTCTGGCCATTATTTTAACATGCACTGGCTCAGGTAACAGGCAGCGCAGCTTCTGAACTGAAAACAAATGAGACTGAATATTGGTCTCTGCAGCAGTTGAGTTCCTTCACTTTGATCACCACACAAAGGAAGACCAAATCTTCCAAACAAGATATTACATAACGACTCTGTGTGTCCAAAGCACAACAGAGAACAATTATTCAAATGAAGCGTGCATCCTGCTGAGACAGAAGTACATTTGTAGCCTGTCTGAGTGATGAATAGAGCTCAAAGCTATTGGTTCCTCATGAGGGGACATAAGGTCACTGCGCTCGGTTTGCAGCGAACTTCTCTCTGAGGCCCAGATGAACCACCGTCTGACACCAGCTGTTACCACAGAGTCCAGTGATTATCTGAGCCGGCGTGCATGGCGTTGGCTGCAGGTCATGGGTCGGGTTGTGGCAGTGAGGCAGGTATTGATCCGCCCTTCGATCTTTAGCCTGGTTACCTTCGGCAGACCAATAAGACGGACGTCCCCAGAGGATGATGGGACCATCGGCTTCATTCCAGCACTTCAGTCCTGAGGCTCGCTTTAAAGAACCGATATTTACGCACTCCCCACACACGGCTCACAAACGAGGTTTATGTTAATATATGCACGAAAAAAATCAATGTAGCCAGCCATTCATTATTTTGAAAGCTGGTCAATAGTTGCTGTCCCCATTTTAAGGCATAAAATTAAAATGAAACACAGGAAAATGTGCTGATTTGCTATCTGTCTGACTGCATGGATGAGAAGGAATAAATGACACGCTTGATATCTGCAGCAGCGGTCCCACACATCTGTACGCAGCACAATCACACACACACGTTTTAATGCTGTATTTGAGTTTGCTAAACGAGAAAACACACATCTCAGCTGTTTGCTTAGCCCGCACTGCAAAGAGACTCCCATGTTGCCGCGGTGACGCTGGTGCAAAGTGGTGGCTCACGTTTGATTGACGGCCGCTGCATCTGTTTGTGGTGTGCGTGCGCTGAAGACGCCGTGTGCGGCTCTGTCAGGCACATTTCCCTTTTAGACACCGCAAGTGGCCTAATTAGCCATTCACTCACAGCTGATGTGACACAAAGAAACGGCTCGCCGTGGATTATAAATGAATCAGATGTGCATCAAAACATCCCCAAACCTTTCTATTTAATGGGAAAGAATGCAAATGCACTCCGCTTCTTCTTCTCTTTTTTTTGACAGCGATAAAACTGAAGTTCTTTGTCATTTAGAACTTTTTCAACTCGCTCTTTTTCGGAGCTGATATTAACACGTCAGAGGCGGATTTGAGTTGGAGGACAGCGAGGGGGAAGTCAGCGAGACAGCCACCTAATGAGCCTCTCCATGCAGTGTCTTGTTATTAAGTATTCATGTTCCAGGTATTTTTAACCCGTGGAGACATCAGTGTCAGGAGAGGCTGAACCCTCCGAAAACACCTCAGACAGGAGCCGACTCGCTAAAACTGAGGAAAATGGTGTCAGCAAGGTCCAGCTGGTCGTTAGTTTAGGTAAGCAGAGGTGACAGTGAGGCAGCGTGGGAATGTTTCCAGCATTGCTCACGAATATTGGCCTCCCTCGGTGCAGTAGTTAAAGTAGAAAAACTCAAGGTCTGACAAACTTTGTACAGTAGAGAAGACTAAAACTGTATATTTGGGTATTTTTTCACACAACATGAGATTGTGCCCATTTACCAAATAACCTCACTTACAGTTATTCCCATCAGGTGGTCAGGAGACTTCCTGTCTCACTCTGAGCGTGTATGTTTAAGGCCGGTTTGTATAACTTATGGTGCCTGGTTATGTGTAGTTTGCATGCAAGACCCTGTGTGTTCAACTCAGCATGTAGCGACACAATAACCTGACAATAAGAGAACCATTACAACAATAAAACTCTGGATAAAGTTCTAATAAATCCTGGTCACTCCAACTCTGCTTCTCTGCTCCTGTTGCTTTTAAAGTTAGCTTTATTGCATCCATGTTTCCTTCACTTGCATCATTTTCTTGTGTCTTAGTTTCTCCCAGTGATGCACGGAGAGATGCAAGGAGGAAATAAATGCTTTAGAGAAACGGGACGTCCTTTCCTCCGAAGCAGCGTCCGTTCCTGACAGCGGGATTAGCTGTCAGTCAGCATGTACCGCCGCAGAGTTTGTGTCTGTGCACTTTACTGATACTAACAACAGCTGCACATATTTGCCACATCAGCAGTATTTTGTCTCTGTAGCCTGAAACCAGTGATGGTGCGTGTTGGCCCGCAAAAAGTCTCCTGGAAAGGCTGCTCATTTGTATCATCGCTCATGGCTCCTCAGAGCTGAAATAGGAGCTTTCAGACGGCTGGAAAATGGCAAATTTTGGTACAAACAAGGAGAAAGAAGCAAGGAAATGTCCAATAAGAGAGATGCACCTTTTGTGTCATAGCTGCAGGTGCTAACTCGAGCAGGCATTTATTTTTTTCTGCTGCAGAAAGGAGTTCTGTACGTGTGAGCAGGTCGAACACACCGAGAGGTCAGAGAGCTGCACAGCTGCAGGAGGTGAAGAGAGACGCTGGTGCTGCGTCCAGCAGCAGACATGAGAAGAGAGAGAGAACAAAGGCTGTTTGCACTTTTATTCCCCTGGTGAGGTCAGTGGAGGAGTCATCGGGCGCTGACCAGCGGTCGCTCACACACAGCTGTGAAGACGTGAAGGATCCCGGTAAAAGGAATTCAAGGGACAAAAGGAGCATCAGCTGCCATTTAAAGAGGCTGGCAGGAAACGGCTGCTTAGATTTTCCAATAAAAGCTGAGTTGAAGTTGAATTGACAAATTTCTTTGTGTATGGTAATAAAAAACATGTATTATTAAATGTTTGCATCATGATATTTGATTAATAATTTGATTTAATACATTAAAATGTGAATTGTGTCCATGCCAATGTATTATTCAGTGTAGATTTGATGTAATACACACAAAAAGTTGCTAAAAAGGCTAAAATGTACTATTACAGTTGATGCACTAAGCAGCAATCTGATGTCATTTACTTAAATAAAGTTGCCTTTTTTCTGTAGACTTTAGCTACTTCATTCATTCTACTTAATATACAATCTTTTTTAAAGCTACAGAACAGTTTCCTCTACTCAAAATACGTAGAAGTTTAAAAAGTTTAGCTTGAAAAAGTTGCCTCAGTGTTTGGAGTTTACTTTCTAATTGGAGACAAAGATCGCCTCCATCCATTAGTACTCAGGCTGTGTGAGTCAACAAGGGGTTTTAATTAAACTAAGGACCAAATCTAAATAGGTTCACTGATGATAAAGAGGGTCACTTCTCTCTCCAGCACAGCTTGCCTCACACTCTGTCCTGAATATTTATCCTAACAAAGCTTCTGTCCTCCGGCCGCTCGTGTCATGACGTTCGAGTCGAGATCGCCGCTCCTGATGTTCGCTCTCTTCCCTCGTCTGCTCGGCTTTGAAATGTAAAATCTGTCCCCTGCCCGACCGACCCACGACACACCGGTTGCACAGCTTGCACCTAATCTCCATCACACCGCGTTCGCTTACACACAGCAGCAAACTGCTCACAAAAGAAGAACACACACTCGGTTTGAACATCTGCCTGTCTGTCAGCACGCCAGCTCGCCCGCTAAAAAGGAGCCCAGGACAATTTCAAGCATTTCACACCACAAGATTAATTAAATCTCACCGGCCTCTTCACAGTGGGCTCTGCAGCATCAGGACCGCAGCTTCTCCACGTGGCGTTCTGGTAAACAGGAACAGATTCAGCGGGATGTAGCTGCAGAGGGAACAGAAGAGGTGCTCGTCAGCATCTGAAATCGGATTTGTGATGGTGTTTATGTGGGGAAGTGAATGAAAAATGGTGACCACAGTGACCGAGCCAGAGCACAAAACAGAGTGAAAAACAATTTCTCTTTTCACAGTTTTTCTTCTGGATTTTGGTCAAACCTCTGACAACAGGTTGGACTTTGTAATTGAGCAATTTGGGACCCAGCAGCCAACCAGAGCTGCTCACCTCATGTTAAACTTTCATTACAGAATTGATGGTGTTTATGCAGATGTGTGTTGGTCCTGGAATAGCTCTGTGTCCTTATCTAGATCTAGCCAGCTCACAGGATATTTACAATGTAAAACATTGACTTTTATGACCTGAAACTTAGAGGAATGTTGCCTTAAAACGCTCCTCTACCTCATGTTAAATGATTCTTAAATCTTCTAATAAGCTGACTTATCCTATCAGTACAGTGGGAGGAAGCTGAGATGTGTCGTCCATCTTTATATCAAGTCTCTGGCTGCTTCTAGCTACACAAAGTATGAAAATGAGTAGAAACCATCGGCTGGGGTCAGAATCCTGGTTACATTTCAGCTTCAGAGCGACTTACAGCTGATGTTCACTGACTCCAGAACTGATCCAGATAATGACTAAACAATGAGAGGATTTCCTTGGTAATGATCTCCCATGGAGGAGTATGTGTCTGTTTTTACTACCATCTCTGTGGCTCAGTGCGCCTGCCAGCTACAGATATGTGCGGCTCCAGTCGATCCACAAACACAACAGTGTGTTTTGGACGGGAAGCGTGCCATACGCTGCAGCGCTTGGAATTAGGGACTTCAAAGCATTTTGGGAAAACAGAAGAGCTGTGTCGAGATTCAGATATGGACAAAACACAAGAGTCCAACTACTGAAATACTGCTGAGGATATACTCACACAGGTCAATGATTTCAGCTTTTATCACTAAGTTAGCATCGAGCTAACGCCATGCATGCTGTTGTTTGATGTTTGATGTCTTTATTTCCTTATTATATAATGTTGAACACAGTCCAAAAAAATCTAATCCTGTCCAGCTAAGACCGACTTATTAAGCAAAGCATGCAGCTAATTTTATGTCGTTGATGTTGTTTTAATCTTTTCTACTCTGTATATTTTATTAATGTTTTTATCTTGTGTTTTTATTTATTCATCTTTTATTGTGTTTTGTTTTTTATGCCATACCGTGAAGCACTTTGAGCTGCATTTTATGCAGGAAAGGTGCTACACAAATAAAGTTATTATGAATAAAAAAGACTATCATGGCTGCAGATGGAATACTACATTAAAAAAAAAGTAAGGGACATTTGATTCTTTATATTTGCTTCATTTTAAAGGCTATTTTTGATTTGTTGATTCAATCTTTTCTACTCTGTATATTTCATTGTTTTTATCTTGTGTTTTTATTTATTTATTTTCATTCTGTGAAGCACTTTGAGCTGCATTTTATGCATCAAAGGCACTACACAAATAAAATTATTACTACTAGTAAAAAAAAGACATTTGTTCTTTATATTTGCTTCATTTGAAAGGTGCTGTAAAGTCAGCATGCCCTGTGAAACTAATCTGGCTACAACACACATCAGATACACAGCTACAGCTTTAATAAGGTGTCTAACGGAGGTGGTTATAACTGATTACGATATGATTTATTCACAATAAAAAGTCTCCTAAAGTCATAAATCCTGCCTCAAAGACGTCAGACTTCCATTTATTCAGAAACATCTCTGTGCAGCTCTTTTCAGACCTGCCTCATCATGACTCAGCGCTCAGTCCGGTGATCAGAGACTGAAACCTGCCAACCAGTTATAGCTTTACACACTCACACACACACACACACGCGAAGATAAGAAAAAACAGAAAGCGGACAGTTGACACCTCCTTTGTCAGTCTGTGTTGTAAATCTGTCCTCTCTTAGACTCATTATAACAAAGTAAATTTGACATCGCTGACAAAATATGTCAGTAAAATATGTCGGCCGGCTGGTGACACACAGCGTGATGTCACACACTCTCTCATTATCCTCCTTTCACACCTTGTGACTTCCTGTCAGCAGCAGCGTCGCCGTACAGCGAGCGAAGACAAAGGAAACACCTTTTACCTCTGCTTTCATCTCAGCAGCGTGTTCGACACGTTGTTCTCCACAGATCCCTGCAGGGTGAGTCACACGCTCACATCTCCTTATTATTATCAGCATTATGTATGAGATATGATTATAGACAGAGAAACCGTACAAAAAGGAGCCTGGTGGCAATTAGATTTCACTGTACATGCTTCATCAGGTTATCACAGGCCAACGTTTTTATTTATCCACATTCATTTAATCCAAAACATGTTGTTTGATTCACTTTCATGCTCGTGCAAATGTTTTATTTCAGTATTTAACATTTAACTTCCTGCATCCTGGTTAGATTTCATGCATCATATTTTACCTTTTCTGTGCTGATTTGTGATTAAAATAGTTTTAGTTACGTAAGGAAAACATAAAATTCATGCAGCAGGTCACATTTGAAAATATATTTCAAATATTTATTGTCTTTTAGATCAACTTTTTCATTAAATTTGCCGAGTCAGCACAATGCAGGTGTGATCTACTCTTCCTTCCTGTCTTTTTTAACCTCTTTAATTATCAATATTGGTACATTTTGTTTTACATTTATGATAAATTAATGCATTTAAATTTTTCATGGTCGCCCATAAAGTTTGAATAAAATATTTTTTATATCTTTCCGTTGTGATTTATTCTTGAAAGATAAAAGTGTAAATCTCCTCAAAACTTTATTAACCAATCTCTTCCAAACACATCAAACACAAGAATTTCCCCTCGGGGATCAATAAAGTATTTAAAGTATAAAGTACTCCAAGATTTAAACACTTCATGTTTTCATCGAGATTTCCTCTCATTTAAAAAAAAAATCTTCAGCACATTTGAAATAGATTTTGACACTAAAATATAGAATATAGAATATACAGTAGTAATGAAATGTAATAAGAATAAAGTATTCAAAGTATTACAAGAAAAAACGGAGAAAAAAGAAACAGAACTCTCGATGAGACAAAGTTTAGGGACGAGGTTGTTGTTTTTATCAGAGTTAGAAAGAAAAACTACCAATAAAACTGCTTTTATCAAGATAAATCTCACCATTGTTTGGCTTTTTGTCCACACAAATGATAAGATATGGCTCACAGTTGCTGTGTTGGTGTTAAAATGACGGAGGGTCTCTTACATTAAGGGGACAGAAAGTTACTGACCAACAGAAATCTGAAGCTATAGGTGGATTTTGTGACATTTAGACAGAGCCAGGCCAGCTGTTTGCTTCTGTTTTCAGTCTTTATGCTAAGCTAAGCTAATCAACTGCTAACTGGAGCTTTATATGAACCATTTGGACACGAGAGCGGCATCAAACTTCTCTTCCAACTCAGCAAGAAAGCAAATAAAATGTCTGTTTAATTCATGAGGCACAAAATAAGAGATTTATGCACATCCAGAGGAAACTGTTTGAAAACGTGCCGCAGGACAAACACGGTTTGAAGACGAAGCTGCTTCACTTTAACATTCATGGTTTATTGTCTCTGAGCCGAATGAAAACCCAAATGTTGTTAGTGGACAAAACGCTTCCTGATTAAGCCTCACGCTCCCCAAAGCGAAAAACAAGCAGAGCAACAAAGAGCGAGAGCCACTTTAATCTTTCTGGAGCTGCATCAAACAAAGAAAGAAAGAAATGTTCGTTTCCTGTTTGAAGGGAAAGTAAAAAGCAAGATGATGGGGTTCGACCTCACACGTCTTTTGATTATTTTGGTGTTTTACACAGACAGGAAGCAGACAGACAGACAGATGGCTCTCCAGACGATCCAGCTCAGTGCCAGACATGTCCGACGTCCACAGGAGGGAACACACACACACACACACACACACACACACACACACACACACACACCTGTCCTGATATACACTGTAATGAACCCCTGGAGAAGCAGCGTTCAAACTGTGTGCAATAAACACCCAAGATGCTTTCTTTCAGTTTCACAAAGCCGTTAATTAGAGATCATATTGACGCGGAGCTACACTGCTGAGAAAGCAGATTTTCACCTTTTCTCGCCCAAAAACTGAATGTTCCCGTCAAAATAATGCAGCAACAACAACAGAAACACGCCAAAAAATGTGGTGAAAGTGTGACTGAGCTTCCTGTCTCGGGATATGATGTTAACCTGATAACTAAATGTGCTTTTATTGCTTTGAGTGAGAGAAATAAAGCTGCTCGTGACACCAGTGTGTTTTATATTCATCTCCCTGTTTGAAGATTGTCTTTGCATTTGTTTCGTGATAAAGACAGTTGAGCTGCGTTCGACTATTTCGCTCATCAAACAATTTAGCGGGCGACTTTGATGGTGCAAATGGAAACAGTGTGCAGAAAGCGACTCTCGTCAGGATTAATCAGCTGCTCTGTAGGAGCCTCGAGAGCAGTCGGAGTGGATTTACGTACATTAGTGTTAATCTTTGCCTCTGATGAGTTGACAGACTCTAATTCAAGATAAGTTATTAATAATGAATGAATACGACTGCTGTCAGCTTACGTTTCCGGAGGTTAATTGTTGCTGGTTACTCACACAGGAGCTCCTGAGCAGGAAAGCAAACAGATTAATGAGACTTTTTGTCCACAAACTGACAGGTGGACACACATCTGTGTAACTTTCTGATACTGCAGATAGTGAACGCTGAATATTAAGAAGAAGCACTTAAAACAGGACAGTGTATCACGTCATTAAACAATTTCAGGATTCCAATGTTCCTGTTTATTATAAGTTATTATAAGTTAGATTATTCCTTTGTTTCAGTTTGAAAAGAAAAAAGGGCACATCAGCACGTTCTCGCCACTAAAGAGAGCACTTTAGGTACATTTTGCCTCCCAAGAAGATACTTTAGGTGCATTTTGCCTCCCAAAAGGTCAGTTTAGGCACATTTTGCCTCCCAAAAGGACAGTTTAGGCGCATT
>CAFUXE010000161.1:247465-287044 GCA_903364295.1 Serranus cabrilla | reverse complement strand
GACTTTAAGGGGTAAAAGGGCCTAATTGGTTCTCTTTGTTTGTGTTTAGTATTTCCCTGCCTGTCATGTTTAAACCGGCTCTAACTCCGGCTTTAATGTGATGTCAAACAGTCGTTGTACAGTCGGAGCCTAAACAAAGAGCTCGGCTTAATTAACTGCTCTGACAGCTTTTTGTTGTTTTCCCACAATCCTGCTAATAACAAAGTGCTTTCTGACCGCGGCATGCTAGAAGCTGCTTCATGTCCTTTTTTCAGCTGATCAGGCGGATTTCTCCCTTCAGTCTGTGTGTTAATGCAATCACAGCTTCACACTCGGCGGATAATTTATGCAGGAAAATGGTAAAAACAGCTCTGAAGCGATGAGTACTAGACTGTGGTTCCTACTTGTTGATCCATACATCCTCCACACACACACACACTGCTTTTTTCTGTCCGTCACACACTCCCTGGACGTTATTTCAAATGATGGCTGACAAGCAACCACCAACCAAAGCAGCTAAATAAGCCGGGGTAAAAATAAGTCCCACACATCTGCCTCATCAGTCACTTCCTGTCAGGAGACAGCCACTAATGGACAGAGCTAATGTAGCCGGTTATCCTTGATGTGTCTGTGTAGGAGGCGGCCGTCCTCTGCTTACTGTCTGTCTGCGCGCCTCTTCCTGTCAGACTCTCGAGCCTCCAGACAACCTGGAACACGCTGTGCCGGCCCGCCAACCTGACACGGCCTGACCTTCCTGCTAATAATACCAGAGAGGCCGTTAGCCGTCCAAACTCTGCTGACTGCAGGCGAAGGAGCGACACGATGACGAGACAGAAGCAGAAAACAAAGGAGCAATAACTGATATTTTTAAATATGATAAACAGTGTTTCTGCTCATAATAAACATTTCCATCTGATTCTCTGCACACCAATAGAGAAATAGAAGAGAAGTGTGGGCAAGCACTAAAGACGTGTATATTGATTTATTTAATTCATAACGAACCAAAGCAATTATCGCCCTTTCATGCAGGAAAGAACAGAAACTCTTTTGACATTTAAACCTCAAACCAATTAGTCTTTTTAGTCGACGTGTGCAAGAATTCTGAACCATTAATTTTGTGCATTAAGTCTTTAAGCCTCAACATCCTTTTACTTTTACTACAGTTACTTTTTCTCATCTTGATCAAACTGTTTTAGTGTTTGAACCTGTTTTTATTATCAACTAAATGCAGATTTTAAAGTTATAAAAGAGCAAAAAAGCTCTGAAGAAAAAAATAATTCATCAAACGTCTCTTAAATGTTTCTTAATCCTTGTATAAAATACTTTTTCACCCGTCAGCTATAACCACATGATTCATAACTTTATTGATAATAATTAATCGGTAGTGGTCAACTACCGTCAACTCAAAGTGTCAACTTTTTTGCACAAAGAAAAAGGTAAAAGGTTTACACCAAAACACTTTTACACGTACTGATTAAAAAACTGGCTGCAGAAGTCAGATAAAAAATCCACTTCCTGCTCACAGCTGAAAAAGGCTTAATGTCTGAGGTATAACACGACATAACACCTGTCAGAGTAACACCAGACGTGCATTATTTCAGCTGAAAGGGCAGCGGGGCTCTTCAGACGGCTGAACAGCCCTCTGCTGCGACATCGGGTCAGAAATAAAGTGTAGAAGTGTCCCGTCAGGCACATTCTGGTTAAATAAAGCTTCCTGAAAGGGCACTTCAGCGCTCAGCTGCGTGAACATTATTCGTGAAAATTAAGGTTCATAAAGTCACATTTAAAAGTCTCATTTTGGCTTTTTATGGTGATCTCTGGCAGATCAGTTCAACACTGAGATGTGGAGCCGACTGACATTAACATTAGATATTATATTCCTCATTACAGAAGACAGAAACTACAGTCAACTTCCTTCAGGCTCGTTAACCCGAAGACTGCTGCTGAACTGACTGCTGCATCAAAGTTTGGTTGTTGTATCTGTTTTTCCTTAAAGCCTCCAGAAATGTTTTAAAGAAGAATAATCTATAATTTATGTTTTATTTAACATGGTTTAACCCTCTGAACTTCTGAAACATATGTTTTCTTTAAAGGTTCGCCAAAAATACAGTTTATCTTAGAAATAACCTGTAAAAACAGGCATTATCATCTGAATTTGAACTTTCCCACAGTCCTTGAACGGCAGGTTTTGTTAGAAAAAGTGACCAAAATGAAGCTTAAAATCGTTAAACTTCTATCAAAATCACTTTATTCTACATGTTTCATTTAAAATGTTTCCAAAAATAAACAGTTTGTAATAACGAGATCCTGTTAAAAACATTAAACTCTGCTCCTCAGAGACTCTGTGAAGACATGATTGATTCTGCTGAGACCAACGGTCACGTGACAAATATTCATTAAAAATCTGTTTACACAGAGCTGAGGGGAGAGGACAGAAGAGGCTGTGGGAGAACAGGTTTTTTTTTTCTCACATATATCACTGATCAGTTGGACCGCTGTTCTATAACGAGCATATTTGACATCTTCAGGATTTAATTAAACACATTCTGCACCAGAAATTCTCCTCATAAATATAATCCATCATGAATCTTGAATGCAAATAGCCATAAAAACAACTCCCACTGATGGCAAACATGGGATTTGGAGACAAAATTGCATTTACACGTGTTTGTTAAATGGTCCAGATGTGTCTCTGACCCCCCTGGACATGAAGGGTGAATTTAGGATGAGATTTGTGTGATTATAATCTCCCAGGATGGATATTAACACCAGGTGAGGTCACGTCACACAGGATCCAGAATAATCAAACGGTGGGAACGTGTGTCCACCTTTCACCTCCCTGACACGCTGTTATCTCAGCACCCTCTGCTTCTCTGAGCCTCACACTCCGCCGAGCGCTCAGCTGTCAACACGCCACCACTGACGGCTTTGTAACGTGTGTGAGGACTCTTAAAAGTAATCGCTCCCCCCCGACGCCTCCAAGAGCCAACAAATAGCTCCACCGCCGTCACAGACACCAGATAGTTCCTCTATCAGACGGCGCTGACCAGAGCGCCGCCGCCGCCGCTCTGCTGCAACCAGCACGATAAGGCTGTTTCTCACATACACACACACACACACACACACACACAAACTGCCATCTCAACACTGTGTCTGCAAAGAAAACCAACTTGGACTGCAAATTTACTAAACAATAATTAAAAAGTTGTTTTTTTCAGTGTCAATCTGAGCCACCTCAGACTGTTTTTTATCATAAACAGTCACTTATTATTTTTAAATTACTACTTGTTTCGCCCTTTTCCTGCAAATTCAATCCGTTTTTAATCTTCAAAGCAACAGGTGGTAATGGATTTTTTATTGCTTGATACATAAATGAAGGATAGTGACAGTTTGTTTTTCTTGTGAAAAGCAGCTTGTTGTCCAAACACAAGACGACTGTTATGAAAATAGACATTTTACTGTATTTATTTATCATTTATTCATATGTTATGTAACTAAAAAAGGTCAATATCTCCTCTGTCAGGGAGTCCTGGTCAAGATGGGCAGCAAAACAAAAATAATTATGCAACTGGGGACGGATTAAATAAATATACAGACAACAAAAACACACAAAAACACAAAATGCACAGGAATCAGAAGGTAAAAGGATGTTGGAGAAGCTGTAACACATTAACACTCAGACTCAATCAAGAGATCCTTCAACCATTCATAGAAAAAGCCAATTCACATCAGCTCTCAAGGACCTTGTAGGTGTTTCTTCATTACAAGGAAATAATGAAGAGGACATTTTTTGATCTATATTCCCATCAAACTGAAAGCCGCGCTGCTTCAGTTTGAATCAGAGCTTCTCTGACAAGTGTTTGACTGCTTCACTGGCATGTTTTGACGTTTTATAAATGAGAATGTGGTCTTTTCTTTGCCGTCTCTTTCTGTGTTTCTTTTATTCTTTGGGACTGGAAAGTCATTCCCCGAACTCACAGATCATTCCCAAAGAAAACTGTTTGATGGATGCCGGAGGGTGAGAGATTTTCCAATTCACAGCTCCCAGTGAAGTGAAGGAAAGTAAATGGAAAGACGTTAAACGTCTCCTACATGTGTGTGTGTGTGTGTGTGTGTGTGTGTGTGGGTTTTATAGGTGCACTTACAGCCTCGTGGACAGCAGCGGTGCAGCGCTCAGCGGGTGTAAAGAGGTGACAGTGAGCTGGTGTGATGTGCTGCTGCAGGAACATCGTCTCCCTCCACAGACACAATGCAGCCACATCTGGACACAGCAAACACACTTTAATTAGAAGGGAAAGGTCAGCTTAGCACATTTTGGCCTGTCAGCAGCGCCCCAGGTGACGGCTGCTCATGATATTACAAGCGAGCCAAGTCGCCCCGAGGCGTCCACACGGTCCCGCGTGCAGCTGAAAGGGTTTCCTCAGAGGGTCTCTGGCGTCGTTGGGATTCAAAGCGGCTCCTCTGGCCATCTGAAGGCGGGAGGAGCCGCAGAGCAGCTTTGTTGTAAAGCATATGAAGTGTGACAGAGATCTTTAAGTGCTGCTATCGGAGCCGAGCACAAAGCTGCTGCTGTCTGTAACGTGTTTACGTCGGGGAAATATATCTGGATTTGGATTCATACCAGCAGGTGGAGAAGGATTAACTCCGCCGGTGTTAAAGTGCCTGATTCAATAAACGTTGGGACGTCTTTAACACCACAATCATTTTCCTCTCCTTTGTGCCATATAATCCATTTAAAACTTAATTTAACCTCCTAAAACCCACCTGCAAACCACAAAAAATCTGTTTGTCTATTTAACTGACAAGCCGGAAGATTTTACTTTTCAAATGAAGCATCAAACTCAACATTTTGTCAACTAGTCGATTATTTAATGTAATCAACAGATCTGCAAAAACGTTTACATGCTAACGTTAAGTTAGCAATGCGATGTAAACATTACATTGCTAAATTAACGTAACATCTGCTCTACCTTAGCTGAATCAGAGGGATTGACAGGAGTTTGTCGGCCTCTAATCTGCTGAACATTTTCCCCTCAACAAACCCAGTCAAGTAAACAAACTAACATGAAGTAACACCGACTACAGAAGCCCTTCTTGTTAGCTCTAAGGTAGGTAGGTTGAAATGACTTATATATTCATTCATTATCACAAGAAAACGGTGCGCAAAAATATGAAAAATGCATGGCCTTCTCGACTTCCGTATTTGGGACATAAAGCAGGAGGTTGTGAACAAAACGGGAAGAAATTCCCCCAAAAAGAGAGAAAGCTACTCATAAAATCTGCTTTGTTTGAATCTTTTTACTTCTGTTTGCATCTAAGTTACCTGCTCATATCCACATAATGCTTGGTGTTTGTTTCCCTGGTGGGCTCTGACCTCTGGCAGACACTCGATTAGCCTCCAAACTACACCCACACTCAAGAAATCCATTAAAACGGATCCGTCTCTCTCTGCCCACCGTTTTCTCTTGCTCCGCTGCCACGTTTCATGCCTCCAAACACCAAGACGGTCAAGCCACCTCCCACACTCCGAGATAAAGAAATGCATGAAGCTATATTATATCCCAGCCTGCCCCGACATGGCGCTGTGCCGCGCCGTCCGAACACGAGCCAGCAGCTGCAGGAGAGGATGTGGGGCACAAAATCAATTTCCTTTCTAGCCTCAGCAGGACCGGCTGCTCCCCTGGACCAAACAAAATTTAATCCTGCCATGACTCCTCAATTAAAATAAAGTCTGAAAAAGTACATTACTCTGTGTGACTTCTCTCTATCCTTTTCAAGAGGAGATTAGCCACGGAAATGACTTCTTGACAACAATAGAAATGTTATTAAAGAAGAGAAGAGAGACGATTCGGGTCGTTTTTGGTCTTTCTTCAGCTGCCAGCGGGTGAGTTTCTTGTCATGCAGACTGTGAAAAGATGCTTCAAATTAATTTACTGTGCGGTTACAGACTTAATCTCATTAAATAATAATAATAGTAGGTTTTTATTGACAGCCAGGTGGGTTTTAAAACACGTCTGCAGCTGGAACCAGCATAATTAAATAGCTGCGGGGAAAGTATAAATAACAAAACACTATAATAAACAATATTTATGGGAAAAATGGGACCAATTTATTCTTTGTGAAGCGTCTCCTCCTGAGATGCAAAACACACATTTTCAAGAGGAAGCGAGTACGTGCTGTTTCCCCGGGGACGACAGATGAAGGATGGAGCCGAGTGAGGCGGGAGGAGAAGGTGTAAATGAAAACTTGTCAGTCACATATAAGCCCCCCTCTGAATTCTCCTGAAGCTATAGATGACTTCGCCGACCCCTGACCTCTCCGCAGAGACTCAAACGCCAGGATGATGAGAGAGGGGGAAGATGACAGCTCTCAGATGTGTTTTGCCGTCGCACGGCTCCTCGACTCGCCGAGAGCAAGTGGACGGAAATGAGAGGCGACGCGAGAGGGTGATGACCTGTGAAGTCTAAAGGAGGCAAACACGGCGGATATTTAGGAGGTAAGAGAAGGAGAGTGAAGGCAATCAGGAGAATTATCATTATGTAACAGGAAGGCTGGTTTCTTATTCATAGATTCATGTTGTTCAACACGTGTTTATACACAAAATAATTTACTGTGTGTAAATTTGTGTTATGCTGCATTTAATCGAACGCAAAACATGTGTAAAGTTTTAGGAAATAGCTACAAATATGTAAGACAAAACACCAGATTTGTTTTAATGAGACAATTCACTTCCAAAAAGAGATACTGTGGAGGTTATGATGGATGAAAGTGATAAAATTGCAAGAAACTAAAGCAAACGACGTGGTTCATGTTGTAAACAAACCCAATGCAACTCATAAATCAATAACTAATGAATTCAAAATCTGCGAGCGAGATAAATGAGAGCAGCGGCGCAGTGAGGTCGCCTGCAACAGAAACAGGCGAGATCTGGTGGCAGAGTTGCACCGTGTTGCATTGTGGGTAATGTAGGCACAAGGAAAACGAAGGTATTGAGGTAAAAAGGAGAATGTTTGACCCTAATAAAAGGCACCATTGGTTGTTTTTTACAAGCAGCTTATTAAAACCTATTTTTACCTCCAGTGGACGAAGTTAGAAAATAACCTGTTGTTCAAGTCCCGTTTGAAAATAAAAGAGTTTTTTTAACTTAACAAAATGACAATCGGGTGCAAAATTGAGTCATGTATTTATGTCTGGAAGTGCAGTCACAAAACCTAAGTAATTTTAGCCCAAACCTCCATCTTTTCCTCAACCTAACCAAGTATTTTAGCCTTAATGACAGTAAAACGAGAAATTATTTAGGTGCTGTGGAAAGATGATGTGCTGAGGTCTTATAATAGTCAGTAAAACCTGCTGTTTTCAAACATGTTGGCTAAAGTCTTGCACACATTAAACACTTTGCATTTGGACGATATAGGCGATATCGGGGGCAGCCATGTTCATGTTCATATATCTTATGATAAGTCGATTTGTAATAAACGTGACAGACCTGAACAGGACAAAACACAAACTACTGCTTTGAGTGAAAGAAATGGACAAACAAACAGACAAATACAATGTGACGTTATTTTGACTGGCTGGCTTACAGAAGCTGGAAAAATGATCCGGGTCCAGCTAATAAACAAACACTACAAATATTTATCAGGGCTGCAGGTCAGGTGTGCACTGGCTTTTTTGTGGCTGAGTCTGTTTGGCCATAAAACAGCTGATATCTCTGATGCTGCTGCACTCATTTTGCTCTTTTTTCCATCATTTCATGTAACAGAAGTACAAAAGTAATGCTGTTATAATCATGCACGCAGCATACAGAATAACCAGGTTTCTTTATGTTATATAGACTGTAAGAAACCAGGACGATGCATTCAGGGGTTAAGTGTTTACAGTCACTGTTGGGAAATGGATTTGAATTGGTGGTTTCGGCTCGACATACAAAGTTTCACTGTCAGTAGTTACAGGCTCAGCACTTCACGCTCTCTGTGCTGCTGTCGGGAATGATTTCCTGTATTTCTGCTGCTCTACAGATGTGTGGACCTCGGAGGCACACTGAGAATGAGTAATCCCCTTCTTGACCTTACGCTCTCCCCACTGTTTGAGCAGCCCTACCTCTCAGCCTCTGGTAAATGTTGGCATTAGCATTTTGGCATTTCCACTGTTTGCACTCTTTTGCATGTGTGTGTCCAGCTTCAGCTGCTCTGTGCGGCCAGCATCACAGAAGTGCTGCGAGACATTTTTCACACTTTTATTCAGGGGTAAAAAAAATAATAAATACAACTCTAAAGCTGTCATGAACTGCGAAAGAATGAGTGGTGAAATCTGAGACGTGAAGAACATCCCCAGTAGATATTCTCAACATGCCGCCTGCTCTTTTCAGGGGGTCAGAAGCTCACTTTTCACTGATCTCATTACAGACAGTGGCATTTCATTAGCCAGGATCTATCATAAAGCACCATTATCTCCCCATCTGATGGAGTCTGCTCTTCACAGCCTCCCAGGCCTGCTATAAATGATAGCTAATCTAATCCTGGAGCTCAGTGAGTCCCGAGTGAGGAGAGCAGAGAAAAAGGGAGGAAAAAAACCTCAGAGCCAAGACTTTACCAAGAAGAGTTGCTCCTTATCCTCCTGTTTAACTATTGTTTTCAATGCAGAAATCAAACGTTTGATAAATCTGCAAGCTTCACATTTTCAATCATTTGCTTCTTGGACGTGGCTTTAAGGTCGCCCAGTTTTCTCCTGCATGATAAATGTGAGACCAGCAGCTTTATCCAAACCCTCAAAGACTCTTTCAGTCCTAAAAAGGTTTTCAATACATCAACCGCCGTGACGTCTCCTGCCGCCTATGCAGCCCTCTCCTGGGAGCTCTCCATGGCGGCCATGTAGGTGGTTTGACCTGGAGACCCCGCTGTGTGTGTGGGAGGCGTGTTAACAGTCGAGCTACCAGCGTAATTAACTCAATTACAGCGAACTGTGCCATGGCATTATGTTATAAGCTTTAATTAACAGCGGAAAAGTGACCCGGCCCTCCTAATTTATGGGTCCTTGAAATAATAGGAGGCTTCGAGTATTGATATCGCAGCTGTACGTTCGCAGCTCGCTGGCGTCACTGAGCGCTTTCTGCTTGTGATTCACAGTTCAAGGACGTTAGAGACGGGCACAGACATGCATGTTTCTATCTGCTGCTCAGTGACGACTTGTTTTCGGGTGATTTTTATGAGAAATCCTGCAGAAGACGGCGTCTGTGTGCAGCGTCTCAGGCGGCTGAAGTGGCTCTCAGCTGCCGATCCATCAGAGGCTTTGAAGTGTGAAGCAGCAGAGCTCTCTCTAACTTCAGATGTTTCTGTTGATATGGACACTGCTGAGTGCTGCTAATTCAGACTGACTGAGAACAAAGACTTGAAGTTTCACCGTCAATAACTGATTCATCAGGTTCTTATAGAACAATACGGCTGCATCAACTCAATCAGAGTCAACTTCATCTGCCTGCTGACACATCAGTCCAGCTTCTAAGTGCAGTATTACAGTTTAATCCTTGGAGATTCATCCTATGTTATAATGAACTGAGGCTGGGCAGTTAGATGTCACATAGAGGTGATGAGCGCCATCTAAAAAGCTAGAAAGCTGAAGATTAATTTGAGATGCAGCTCAGCTCTGTGTGTCAAGTTGTTCTAAACATAAATCTGTCATAAAAAGACTTAAATCAATTCATTAAAATGATTAAAGTGCAGGCTGCTCCTTTGCTCAATTATGTTTCATAAGGTGTTGCAACATTTTTTTGGTTGATAGCTGCTGTTGCACAGAAAAACAGCAAAATTTTGCCATTTTTAAAAAATGAAAATGGTCCAAAATCCCTCCAACAAGCAACATAAAGACATCAAGACCTCAAGGAACACAATACACAAATCTATGTTGTGATTTGGTTTAAAAAAAAAACTGTGGACATTTTGGAAATTTCTGTAATTTTGGTGATTACATTAAGCATAAACCTGCTGTGCAGCACTTTCTCCCCAATGTCCGATCTCTCGTCAACAAACTGCACGACATGAGACTGCAGAAACAAATCACTGCACAGGAAGCTGCATTTTGGTAACATCAGAAACTAGCTGCATGAAAACAAACCAGACTTGGTTTAGCTGCAGATCTAGCAAACTGCATTGTCCCCAATACTCGACTCTGCGTTGCATCCACCTGTGACTCCTCTAAGCTGGGCTGCTGCTCTCTGACCGAACCACTGCAACTACTTCTTAAACACGGATCTAATCTTTGAGTATATTGTTGTACACAATCTTGACGAGTCTCATAGCTGCATAGTTAATCATCCAATACTTGCACAAGGTGAAATCCTGCCCCCTATTTTATTGTTTTTGTAACATGTGGCCAGTGATGACAAAATGCACCTTTAAGTAATTTAATCCACTCACTGTGAGAAATAATTGGCTTGTAATTAAGTTGTGACTACACTTAACAAGACTGTCTTGAAATGCGCCTCTTTTTTTAATCTTACTTTAATTCTTCTGGCAGCCGAACATTCTGACTTAATTTAAGAAAATCTAACAAAGCCGTAATCACTCAGCGCCCTGGCAGCCACACTCACATCTAAAATATTTTCAATTAAAAGTAGAACAATCCAGCCGAGTATCAAGTGGCTTGTGAGAGAAGTGGTGGGTAACAAATAGAGAATATTACTTGTTTGTTTTTAAATAAAAAGAAACTTCTGCAGGGCCAAAATTAAAAATAAAAAGCAACTGTCGTGAGTTAACAAAACACAGTTATGAGTGAGTGTAAATGAGTAGAAGGTGGACAGCAAAAAGCTCTTTACGCGTCTCTCTCCGCTTGATAGAATAGATAATGAGCACTTAATATGATTTTCCGGGAAGTACGTGGATACCCTGTAATTCCCATAATCCCAGAGCCCAATAAGACTAAGTGCAGTTAACCATCGCCGTGGCAGCGGCTTCACGATCTCCTTCCACCCACTCACCACCAGCAGCACCACATCCTGTTTAATGGGAGGCCTGGATGTTAATCCCTCTCTGATATTAGCTTCATAAAGAGGAGCAGGAAGAGAACACAATGTGATTAAGAGAGCCGAGTCAGCTGGCATGAATAAGCCCTTTTTTTATGCTTTTTGTAATCTGCTTTGTGTGGATAAAGATATCTTTTCATACCTGGTGACACAGAACAACATACTTAAGTTCTTTAAGCTGGAACAGTGAAATGTTGGGCCTTCAGTAAACTGCACACACCAGTGTATAGTTGGTTTACAGTTAGTGGAGTCCAGCTTTCTTTGGACCCATTGCTCATTAATGTCTGTCTGGGAGACCACCTGGAGTTTGTGCTCAAATCTCTGTTTGTCACTTTTATGCTGGCGGACAATTAGAAACTGTGGGGAAAGGTTTGTGTTTTGTTATTTCTCTCCCCCAGCTTCACTTGGTGGTTTCTGCTGATAGGATGGAGGATCGTTTGCAAGTGTTGTGTAGAAATTAATGTATTTTTATTAAATATTTGTGCAATTAATTTGTTTACCTTGTAATTGTTTTTGGACTCTTTGCTATTTATTTACTTTTGTGGATTACATGACTTTTGTGTTTGCATTTTTTGTATTTGTTGTAATTATTATAAAGAATTCTTTAGGGTTTTTAATCTGCACAACTGGCTTCGTTTTTTATGTTATTGTTCCTCTTCCTTGTTCCTTTTTTTTATCGTGCAAATAAATAAATAACAAATACAAATGTGTATTATAAAGCGTCCTTGGGTTTCTTGAAAGATGCTATATAAAATTAAAGTTATTATTAATATTAGTAGTAAAAAAACTAACTAACTGATTTAGTGCAGTCGTGTTTATCGACTGCGAGTTCCTGCTCATCTGACAAACTTTATATTGTAATTGTTTTGAATTTTTGTAAGGTATTACAAATAAATTTGGTCAGGCAGAGAAAGGGACGACTAAGAGCTCCTTTACTTGCACTGCTGCTGTATCTTCAATAGTAATGACGACACCAATTTGAAAAACACTTTTATCTGCTTGAGGAAAGCTTTAAAATTAAATATTCATGATTTAAAATTCATAATAGTCATAATTGACATTTTCAGCAGTCAGAGGCGTCCTGTCAGCAGTTTTAAAGACGTCTCTTTTATAATCGTGGTCGATGGGGAAAACGCTTGATGATTTCTTGCTGTAATACAACAGAATCCAACATTTTAAATTCACTCGAGCACCAAATGAGTTTTGTTTCCTGTTTTTGAGAAATGTTTGCAGAAACTACAGTGTCCTTCTGTTTTAGTAAATTAGTGTCTCTGAGGTTTATAGTCTTTTAACAAACACGATTTTGGCCACAAACCGAGTGGGGAAGTCAGAAACTATTCAGAGACTGATATGTTGTTACAGTCGTATCCTTTAAGGACAAATTTGGTCTTTTTTTCCACATAAGTCTTGTTTTTTTCGGAGGCTGTTAATTACATATTTTGCTTGCCAACTTAAACGCTGAGATCTGGGGATGCAGCCAACATCACAGCCGCCGCTTCCAAATAATTTGGTTTACAAAATACCAATGAAGTGTGAATTTGTCAACAACCTGTGTGAAGTCTTACTACTGTGGTGCTTTGGCTCGCTGGCCGCGCTTGTAGTGTTGAGTCTAATAGACAAAACACGATAAAACAGCCCCATGAAACGAGCTTTACGGGACACAGTGAGTGTCAACACAAGTCGGCAAAAACAAGTCTGGATAAAGTGCAGAAATAATGTTACTGTGTCTCCAGATCAGTATTAACATTAATAATAAGAATAAAGGTATAAAACTGTTTAAATAAGACACTGAAAAACACACATACATATGTTTGTTCTCAGGACTTTAAACTGTAAGTAAATCAACTCCAACCAACTGTCCTCTTGTTAACAACATTAAGGTTTATTAAGAGTTTAATTTATGTTCACACCAAAAGTTAAATCTCCTACAGATCTGTTGGTTTACTAAGCACATTTATTTTATTTATAAAAGTCAATGGTTCCCAGCCAGGGAGTCAACAAAGCTTCACAGGGGGTCAAGAGAGCTTCTTGATTTTAAAGGATGTAAAGCTGCGTTTTAACCAAGAAAGAACTGGGTAATGAGTCCATTTGGTGCTTTTGAAGGTGCTAAAAGTTTAGAGTTGAAGTCATTAATCCTACCAACCTTCCAGCAATCTTGTTCATCAGGAATAAACATAACAAATAGTTGTAGTTGTTGCAGGTGAGACAGCAACATTTTCAAAAAACTCTCTTGCCTCTGAATTCATCCGATCGAGCTCCAAAGTTATAAAATGTGTTTCCACAGTTAAAAAAAAAAGTGAGGCGCCCAGCAGTGCAAGAGCAGAGAGCAAAACACTTCACTCCCATTGAAAACAATTACAAAAAGCGGAACAGTGCTGCTAAAACCTGCATTTTGCGATCGGGGCCTAATTCCCTGTAATGATGCAACACCGACACATGAATGCAAGAAAGAAAGAGAAAATACTACAATCTATTTGTAAGGATTGCATCACACTTAGGAGAGTTCAGAGTCTGCTGCACAAAGAGACATCAAAAGCCGTGTGGTGGTTATAAGGGAAGACCTAACCGCCCGTCAGGGTCTCAGTCACAGTGTGCTTCAAAGGCAGCATCACAGAAAACAGTGAGAACAAAAACAGCTCTCTGAGACTTCGCTCTCCTCACAGAAGCCCGGATTCCTACATTTGTCTGAGCCAGGTTCCAGTCGGCTTTGTACATCCAGCGAGCCCTCGCCAGAGCACTCTAGTTATCCCTGATTGGCAATTAGGGACTCCTGACGCTTTCTCGCCTCCAGCAAGAGCAGAGGGAAGATGACAGACGTGAAATGGTGATTAGGTCTTCTCCCCCAACCTGCAGGTTCGGATGCAGGCCGGGTTGTTGTGTTTCTAACCTCATCACTGCCGTATTAGCATCCGGAGCCGAGGAGACTCCAGCCACAGGTGGAGCTAATGATGGAAAAGACTCTCCCCACCGGGATCGTGATTAGCTGAGGGCCTGGGCGGCATTGTTACTTATCGGAGAGATGATGAATAAAACATAAACTGTCAAGCGATGGTAATGAAAGATGGGAATCTACTTTTACAAAAACACACAGTAGGAAGGAACTAAATAATCTGTGATGACAGATGCATGTTTGCTCAATAAATAATATGCAACACAGGAACCAATCAACTCAGAGTTTTATATTTCTGGATGTAATATTTGGCCATTAGTTCCCTACTTGGGAGTCTGGGTGCACATGAATTCCAGGTAATGAGACAAAAAGGATGATTGGAAAGCTGTAAGAAACTTCCTCTTACTTTTCCTCTTCAGGGCTTTAAAAAATATTCAAATAAAACAGGTTCATTGGCATTCACAACTACATCATTTCAAGGGGCCAAAAAGGTTGATGAAGCTAAAATATTCTGCCAAATTACTGAGCTGCTTTATGGTAATGTTGCATTTACAATTTGGATTTTTAATTAACTATTTAATGAAGTGGATAATCCCAAAACAGAGAATTTGCAGTGATTTTTTTAACCAAATGTTCCCGGACAGCCACTTTCTCAAACATACAAATGTGTTCAATAATATTTAACATTATTATACATTATACAAACAATGCACAGTATTACATTGTCAGCATATTCTTTAAATGATAACTGAGAAAATAAACAATAAATAGTGATAAAATAAATAGCTGAATAAACAAAATTACTGTTCAGTTTCTGTCAATTGCTGACTATAAAAAAAACAATAATAGCTTTTAAACAGCATTTCTAAATCATGCAAAGCAACATTTCTGCATTACATATTGTGTAAAATATGCCACATATTGGACTGTACATCCACTGTTAACATAAGTCTTTAATAGGCCGATATCAGCCAATAAAATCTGTCAGGCTCTAATAAATGTTAATTACATTTCTATATAATGTTATTTTATATCATGATATCAGTCTTCATCCTGATAAAATGCATTTTGTGCAAACAGTTTATATGAATGAGAAAAGAAGACCAATAACATGCAATAAACATGTTTATTTCTGCTGTAAAGTTGCTCATTTTACCATAGGAGTCTATGAGGATTGACTCATTCTGAAAGCCAGCCTGAAGCTTCTGCCTCGGCTCTATTTTTTGCCCCTGAAATAGCCAGAATACATTCATACCATCTCCCCGTATATCTATTCCTATCACCTACACGTACATTATGATATAACCGGCCACTGCAATAAAAAGTGACATAAACCGTGATAAAAGATCCGCGTCTTTCACCTCTAGCAGTAACAGAAA
The DNA here is from genome assembly GCA_903364295.1 of Serranus cabrilla. NCBI lineage: Eukaryota > Metazoa > Chordata > Actinopteri > Perciformes > Serranidae > Serranus > Serranus cabrilla. Next base: position 271,779 of record CAFUXE010000161.1, on the reverse strand, counting down.
AAGCTCCCTGGAAAGTTGGCAGGGCTGCACACTCCCCCGTTCCCACTCAGTGCCATGTTAGAGTGCCGTGGCAGTGATTCATGCATAATGACCCACTGTGGGCAGCGTCGTTTATCAGCGGATGTGTCGGCGGGCAGAAGGGCTGATAAATGGAGGTGAAGGGGAAACAACACAATGAAGATTAGAGATTTGAGGAGAGGAAGGAGCCACTCTGTGTCCTTGACCCTGTAATGTACCGGTCCGTACAACAGCTCACTGCCAGCTCACCTTCTCTGTATTCATGGGAAACATGAGCTACGAGCTGCTGTAAACTTCTTCATAAAATGCTCTGCCAGTCCAACAGTTTGACCTCCTTTTGCTCACATGACACACATAAACAATAAATCTGCTCTGTTCTGCTGCAGCACCATATGGAGCTCGGTAACACACCGTAGAGGAGCGGAGGGCGTCCCCGAGGAAAGAGCAGCACTTCACTGAGTCTTATCAAGTGAAACTACCATGGGCTCTCCTTTATCTGCTGCGCTCAATGCAATTACTACAGCAGAACACTCCCCACCTATCACTGTGTCCATCCACTGGCCTTTACAGTGCATACCTACATGCATCGCTGCACACAACCCACCAGCATACAAACAATATAAACACACAGAGGCAGTTGAGATACATCTATGCAGGAAGATGAGCGGAGATGCTTCACAACAATCACTTTTCTTTCCACATCCGACTGCAGCAGGGATGTAGAGGATGCATCACACGTACAATCCCATGAACAGTAAAGGAGCAGAAAACAAGCTACAGCACCAGAAAGAGTAATGAAGGCAGTTCAGGACTCACAAAGAGAAATATTAAAGACTGACAGCTGATAGACAAAAAACAAGGACGTGCTCCAAATCTACACATATATTATGACTAGAAAGTGCACTACATAATAGATTTCACTGCAATGTTTTGGTTGTTAGAATACAAGAAATGTATGATTTTGCTGTGGTGGGCTGGCAGAAAGTTCTGCACGATGTGAGTAGAGGGATGTCAATCAAACTGCCCCGTGGGGAAACAGATTTTTACAAAGAAACAAACGTCTGTCCAAAGATTTAATCATTTATATTTCTGTTTTCTGAGAGACGTCTCCCCTCTCACTATTAACTTTTAATGTCCTCATCTGTGAGTCCATGTATTACTCGAGGTATATTGTGCAGCAACAACACCATCACACTACTAACACACAAACTAAATTATTGTAGCGACAGAGCCCACCTAGCCTGAGTTAAACCTTAAACTATCATTACCTCCGCCAAGGAGGTCATGTTTTCGCCGGCGTTTGTTTGTCTGTCTGTTTGTTTTTGTACAAAATAACTCAAAAGTTCTGCACGGATTTGGATGAAATGTTCGGACAACGTGTGTATTGGGACAAGGAACAGGTCATTAGATTTTGGTGGAGATCGGTGATCCACAACACCATCTGGAATTAATTATATTTTTGCGTGAGTGACCCTATTGCCTTCACTAACTGCCGCCATCTAGTGGATGAAATATTTCAATGCCAGTGTCCCAAAATACATGCTTTCAATAAATAATAAAAAAAAGTGTGTAAATTGGTGTTGTGTAAGTGACCCTGTTGCCTTGGCGGAGGTCTGAGCTCTCAGAGTGCTTTTCTAGTTTTAACTTTGTATTTAGGTGACATTTTTGGGAAGCAGTTGTGAACACACCATTAAAGTATCATCACCTTTTAACTTCAGGTGAATAAATTGTTAGGATATTAGGTAGTTTTTTAGCAACATTATCATTTATTTGCATTAACACAGAGTAGAGCATCTCTCTCTTTTAGCTCCGTTTTTGGTCTCAACCACCTCCTGAGGGAAATATCTGGCTCTTTAGTTGCTAAATGCTCTGCTGTGTTCACCAACTAGTCTCTAACTGTGTTCGTCTCCTGTTTGCTGCTGAGCAGGTAGAGCACAGTGGGATATCACAGCTGCCTGCTGCGGACAAAAACAACACTGTGAGAGCAGTGAGACAGAACTAAATCAGTAAAGCTGATAATTCTCTGTAGGTTTATCACTTAATGCCAATCCTTTCACAGTCATTTCATACATAGTTATTTCAACAGAAGCTGCTTTCAGAACAACTTTAAATGGTCATAAATACACCCAGTACCACAGAAAACGAAACACTGGTGTTAAGGTGCCAACAGCAAACTTAAAATATGTACAAAGGTGCTAAAAACAAGAGCAAACAATCAGTCAGACAGGTTGTAAACAAACCTCAAGGTTTTGACCATCGACTGTATAAAAGAAACGGACGTAGCCACCATGATACGACCCATTTTTGGTTGCGCCAAACATAGCTAACCATCCTAACAGGGCCAAGTACTGCTAGCATAGCTAATGCTAAGATACCAGCCAATGCTAGCACTATCTTTCACCTTCTGCACTGGCTTCACGGGCAGGTTGAGATAAACACTTTTCTACACTGTACACACACACACACACTCACAGTCATATGCAATGAGTTTCACCTCCAAATGAAATGGTTTACTCAAAATAACCCCAGTGAGTAAAACTTAATCAAAACTGACAGAAACGACGGCCAGAAGAACTATAAAATGGGATCCTATTAATAATGAAGTGGAATTATCCTTCAAGGAGCCTGATCGCACTTTAGTGTCACACTGTGTTGATCACAACAACAACAACAAAACAGATTCACACTCAATGATCCGCCTGTCAGAAACAGAAGCTGCAGAGAGAGAAAGAGAGAGAGAGAGGGGCAGAGAAATGGAAAGAAGATGAAAAGTGATGAGGAGATTGAAATTGAAATAGGTGGGAGGGTGTGAGCGTCAGCAGAGAGAGTCGAGGGGAAGAATGAGGGGCAGAGATACCGATGAAAGGTGAGAATGAGTCGGGGACGGACAGAGGGGCACCGAGGGGCATCTGATCCCCTGACTGGATGTGTGAACCGGCGCTGGACAGATGATTAGCAGATGTCACCACACGCACTCTGCCCCGCCTGACATGTTATCTGAATGAGACAATTAAAAGGCCTGTCACACTGGCTGCAGGAGACAGAGAATCACTCTGCTCCATTTAAGGCCGCCGCCGCAACACGAAGGAGGCGTCCTGAGATCGCAAACGATCAGCGATGTCATGTTTAATTTAAATCCTGCTTCGCACGCAGAATTTCAACAGGAAAACAAAAGATGCAGAGCGATTTGCCCGTGTCACTCTGTGAAAATAACAATCGGGTCTAAATGGACATTTTTATAATGTCAGCGTGATAATGTGTTGTCTGGGAGCTGAAAGGTTGCTGCAGATGTATTAGTAGCACAAAAGTCACATCATAAACTAACTCATAATGGAGAACACGAAGGATTCCTCTAAAATATTCACTTCCTGCAAATATCTGAATATCAGGGGTTGTTATGCTGGTGGTGTTATAGTTTACCACAGTGTTTACAATCCAGACGGTATGATTTTTCTTTCATAAGTCCAAAACTGGTGTTAGTCTCATAATAACTACAACCAAGACCTACAACTAATGAACTATATACATGGGAGAGTTTTCTGTTTGTGTTTTCTTTCACTTTATTTAGTGTGGAAAAATCCAAAAACCAATAAATGTATTCAACCATGAGGAGGTCTCGCTCATTACCTTCAACAATTCAGACGACGAAGCAGTAATTTTAGGAAAATTACAGCAATCCTTTATCTGAATTGTCCTCTGGAATTACACATGACATTACTCTCTAAACTCACGCTGAAATCACAAGATGAAGCAATCAGGAGTTTAAACGCAACAAAAAAAAGAAGGAAAATGCTCGACTGTCTCGCTTTGAATACACAATCAAGGGAGGTTTTTCTGACTGAATATTAACCCGAGTTTTAGCTTCTCGTTCCCAGGGTTTCCAAACACACACACACACACATGAAGGATGTGCTGATAATGTCATGCAGATCCCGATGGGAGTTATCAGGGGAAAAGACAATCGGGGTCGTGAGGGGGGCAACACATAGACACACACACACACACACACTACGAACAGAGTGCATGTAAAGGAGTAAGTGAGGAGAATGTTAATCTCAAACAGGCTATTTGCTAATTCCACACAAGCTCCTCCGTGATTCAATGAACGTGTTTGCAGATGAAAGCTGCTTCCTCGTGGACGGGAGACATATTGTGTGATTGTTACATCAGCACCGAGGTGTTTAGGAGGGAGAACATATAGGATAGAGGGAACATTACCCAGAGGTTATTTACATTTTGACTGAGAGAGCTATTAACATGCATCCACAAACACACACAAATAAAGAGGCTGGATGATGCCTCCTGATGTAATTTTTCATTTCAGTGGCGTAAGGATGGAAAAAATGAGCAATTAATCCTTTAGAAAGAGGGATTGATTGTTCGTATTTAATCACAGAGCAGTCGGCGGTGCATGGGCTGGCCCGCTTTCATGTACAGTTCACTGGTTATCATGGGAATAGGGCTCGACTAATTGAATTGCTGCGTTGTGTGCGCTGTAACAGATCTTAATCAGGCGAGACGTCAGCACACAGACAGACAGCAGGTCCATTCGTCTCCAGGCCTGACATCTGATCGCTGGAGGAACAATTAGAAAGCGATGCACTGGACTGCTTCGGTTTATAAAAAACGGAGCTGGTGGAGAAAAGTGAAGCTCTCTGAAGCTTTTCTTGGTTTCTGCTCGTTTGCAATCTGCATACGCCAATCAGGGCTGGAGGGTTAGTCAGGCCCTCAGCAATCAGGAAGAGAAAAACAAGAGTTAAGAGTTTATATGATGCTCAGGAGCTCTTCGGTGGAATATCCTCTGTATAAAAATGCTATTTAACACGAGGAGGGACATGCTAAGAGCTAATACATGTGATCTTTTCCTTCAGTAACCAGTGAAATACGGCTGCATAGGCTTTTGTTTGTAGTTTTTCAGTTTTAAAACTTAAGTTCAGCATTGAAATATCTCTAAATATCTAGACCTATGTTATGTACGGTATGTAACTTTTAATCAACGACACGCTTTGTGTTTGTCGCCTTTCAATGACTTTTTATGCAGTTTTAAGGACGGATTTTTACAGTACACTGTTTAGGTCTTTGTCATTTTTAACTACGTATTTTAACCAGATGATTAATTATTTGCCATCAGCATCTGGATCTTAAGTAACCAGAGAAACAAACTGAGGAAACGTCAGCAGCAGCTCAGCTTCAGCTTCAGTTTTTGGCTCGTCTGATTTACTGTTTTCTGATCTGCTTCCATTTTAATTGGCTGTTAATGCTGTTTACTGTCATAAAAACTCAACACATCTTTCATGTTCACCTGCTGTCTTGATTTATATAGAATAATGTAAAGTATAAAGTATTTATTAAGCAGAATGGCCCCATTAGAGAGTCATTTACTATGTTATAACGTAACTATTACTGATATAAAGGTATAGTAATTAATCCAGTGTTGTAGCGTGTCATTTAACCTAGAATAAGACATTATATTTTAGAGGATGATTTTATCATTTGTATGCAAAATCTTAGCTAAAGTACTATGGCTGTAACACAATTATGGTATTTTTCTGCAATGTCAGAAGGTAGAGGATATAAAGAAACAAAAATTAAGAGCAAGAATGATAAAGATACTGTGTGATGTTCAGTCCTGGAGTAGAAGTTCTTTCTCAGCTTTCTCAGGAAAGTGTGAGAATATCCGACTTAACTCGATGGATTTGATTCGACCCTGGACTCCCTGCTGCTGATCCAGAGGAGGCGCCGCAGCTGGAACACCATTACTCTGCTTTTATCACCTGATTCTTCACTCACTCCGGCCTGTGCCGGCTCCGAGAACAGCCTCTGCTATCTATCTATCTATCTATCTATCCATCGCTGGCTGGATTTAAAATTGCCTCGGCTATCTCTCCTACACTGAGGTGTAAACAGTATTCACCGTGCAGCTCCAGTGAGACGGAGTAAAACGGCCCTCACTCGCCCATAGCACAAAAGAAAATTCCTGACAATAACAAAACACCCGCTGCGTGAGCTGCTCTGATGAGAGGAGCGGGACCATTCAGCGGCGTGCATGAGTAGTCACGGATCTGGGAAACCTGCATTTTTTTTTTTAGCTGAGGCCTTTTTGAATACAAACATCAAAACACATCCTTTGTCCCGCTCGGCCTCCGCGTGCACGGGGAGATGTGTTTGTTGATGAGGTGGTGTCCCTGGCAATGGAGGGCTCCATATGTTCCACATTTGTTTACCCAGTCATTACAGGCCTCTCCACCCGCTGAAACGGCTCTGTTGTCTTAGCGGGAGCCGCACTGTCACCTCCCCCCTCCTCCCCCTCCTCCCCCTCCTTCTTCTTCTTCATCTCCAGCGTCACAGGAGCAGCAGCCACAGGGGAGAGCCGGTCCACAGGAAATTAGGAGTGTGACAAGATAAGACCCAGCGTTCATCTGATACTGTTCCCTGGCAACCAGTAACAGCAGCAGAGGACAACAAAAAAAATCACAGAAAAGAGAAAGGTGCATGTTGATACGACGCGTCAGCTCCGTCCCGTTTAATTCACCTTATAGACTGAATGTGCTTCAACACAAACTGCACTTTAACTACATTCTGCAGTAGCTTCAACTGTATTAACATTTGTGTCGTGATTCAAGTAGTTTAATTACTTTTTCCCCGATTTTTGTGCAGTTAAACTACTGAAATCACAAACTACAGATATCAGTGGTAGCTAATTTAATCAGATATAAGTAAAAGTACTAATAAAACACTGTGAAATTACTCCACTACAAGTAAAAGTCCTGCATTCGAAACGTAAGTACAAAAGTAACAGCATCAAAATGTACTTATTATTCAAAAGTAAAAGTGCTCATTATGCATTATTGTTATATATATATTCCAAATATATTATTAGATTATTAATATTGATGCATTTGTGCAAGCAGAGTTTTCATTTCCTTAAGGTAGAGCTCATTTTAGCAGCTTAAAAAAAGTCAAATCACTTTAAATGTGTCATGTTTTTCATGTTAAATCTCGACCTGAAAGATGTTAGATGTACAAGATAAAAAGTAAGACTCTAGTTTCACTCCACTTGATTAATTAGAATCATAACATGATTGTTTATATTAGCAGTTAATGTGAAATTTTGACAGGTATGAGCCAAAATCCGGCCGACTGGTGAAACAGTTCATCTATCTTTCTTTGTATCTCGCTGCCTGCGGTGGCGAGCTGATATTTCACGATCCCGCGATGTGACTGTATCTCACATTATGGGTTTCCACATCAGCAAGAACTGATAAAGTGTTATTAAAGAAGCTGTCTGGGCCAAGAGAGACACAATGAAACCCGTTTCTTCCTCAGTTGCACGAAATCCCTGCAGTTCTAATCAAATGCAAGATAATGAAAAAGTGTCACGTGTAAAATTCAAATGAATCAGCAGGATCTGTGTGAACAGACTGCAGCTCAGAGCGCTTCGCAGGTTCCTGCTGCGGCTCCACAGATGTCAGCAGGTCGGGCTGCAAATTGACCGGCAATTTCCGCGTGTGCCATCTTATCTCACCCCATCTAAATTGTTCTGATGTGATGAATCCTGCTCGTTCGGCTGCATCGCGGATTCAAATGAACACAGTTTCAGTCGGAGCGGGGGAAATGTTTTCATTCATGTCATGATTTGGCTGCTTACATAAACTCCTGCTGCTGTTATTCCTCCTACTGCAGGTTCACTGAGTCACTGTCCAGTGAAAAAAGAGCAGCGAGCGTTCAGCGACTCACTGTCAGAGCAAAGACAAGCTGATGTGTGTGTGTGCAGGGATCACACCTATAATACAGTATGTTCAAGGAATGTTTCATATCAGTTAAACCTTCAGAGTTTTGTGCTATTCATACTTTTCATCCTGTCTGTAGAGACATACAGGGTGTCCACAAAGTCTCTTTACAATTTAAAAAAAAGAGATTTGTCAGATTTGTTGTGTGCACTCAGTGGTTTCACATGTTGATGAAATAGGTCGTAGTAAATGAATCCTTAAAAATGGCTTTATGGTTACACTTAAACAATACGATAATTATTAAAAAGATTGCTTTTCTAGTTTATTACATTTTTTGTGTGCATTTTTATATGCAATTTATTTGATAATGATGCATATTGTGGAAAAAAACTGAAGCTTACAGATGAAGCTTGTGCAGTGAAAAATACAACATTTTCCAACAAGATTTCCAACCTAAAGATCAGAATAGACTGTTGACTTAGGTTTAGGGCAAAAAAACATCCTGGTTATAAAAAACAGACAAAGTTTAAACAGTAAATAAATGTACGTAAATGCTGGGAGGGAAGTAGTTACCAGGGTGACGTGAGCCATGGAAGTTACATAAAAATGTAAGTTAGATGAAAAGAAACACGATTCATAAATCAAGATCCACAGAAGTTGCGTAAAAAATAACTTAAGTTAGGTCAAAAGTTGTTTACTTTGATTTTCTAATCCTGTCTCCCGCCCCGCAAACGGCGGACTTTCACCGAGCAGAACGGGGTTTACATCCCGCGTGAAAACAAAAGTTAACGTTTTTTTTAAACGGTCGGTCTTCACTTCCTGCATTTACATACATTTATTTACTCTTTAAACTGTCTTTTATAAAAACCTAACCAGGAAGTTTTTTGCCCTAAACCTAGGTCAGTAGTTTTGTAAAAGAAATTCACAAACTGCAGCTTTTTTACGACTGTGTGCTGCGAAATGTGTCGTAACCTATTCTGTCGTTTAGGTTGGAGATCTGGTTGGTGTGACATCGGCCATTTAAACAAAAATATAAGTTGCATTTTGCTGCCTGTACGAACGTATCTGAAGGGAGATCAGTCTGATATTTACCCTCTAATGTACAGACGTAAAAACTTGCATATAATGAAAACATAAATTAAAGTCTAAGTACTTGAGTAAATGTACTTAGTTCCATTCCTCTGTATCTGTGTGAGTGACAGCTCTGCTTCTCCGTGTTGCTGCTGTGGTTTGTTAAAAATAAAAGTCCGCTAAAAGCAACCTGGAGGGCGTCTCAGCCAGGACGAGGACCGAGCATTTAACGCGTCTCTGCATTCAGCGCAGGTGGCTGACGAGCAACTAAAACCAGCTCACCAGCATGTGTAAGAAATGTGTGCCAGGTGTCATTTTTAATTACAACACGACAACAACAAGCCGTCGGGCTGAAAGGCAGCGAGATAAATCGCTCTGACGGGTGATTTTTCTCGTCAGTGGACATGCTGGAGAAAGTGAGCATCTGTTCACATACATGCGCTGCCATGAAGGAAGCTATTTCTGCATGTGCAGGGCGGAGAAAGTAGGACATCATGAAGACGATAATGAGCTAAAAAATGCTGCATGTTATGTGTTTGATAATGCAGGAAAAGTCATGCAGACACTTTTCTTATCAACTCTACTGTTATTATTCTGCCACCTTTTGTAGAGAATTTGTGGCAGTATTTAGGGGGAGATAGCAGGTTAACAATAAATGCAACAAAGAAGTGATGTAGATCAACTGAAAGATGGGAACATGAAGATTAATTTAAGATGCAGCTTAAATGTGTGCGTCAAGTTGTGCTAGTCATAAATATCTGATTAATTAAGTCATTTTTATTATTAATCAGTTAATTAAAGGTATAAACGAGTTTAGAATCTGAAGTCCATGATCAACTAAGTTGTTGCAGCAATTTTGTGGTTGATACTTTTTGTTCAACACATTTGCAGCTGAATATTGAACTTTTTTAATATCAAGAATGGATAAATTATATTTTTAATAGAATTAAAATTGAGCTGCTACAGCCTCTGAGAGAAACAAAATTGAAGACAGAATAGAGAAACTTAACTATTCTGTATCTAATTAGTATTACGGATGCATTAAAGCAGGTAAAAGTGTCTTTTTTTATCATCTTTGACCTTTTAACAGGAGTTTTTTGGGCTATTAAACTGATCAGCGCTGCAGGACTCCTTCTTAGTGCGGACAGACGTTGGAGTTAGTGAAAACACATCACAAACACTCAAACTAAACAGAAAGTGTGACCTTCAGACTACAGAGCCTCACAGCTGGCAGCCAATAAGAAACATGTGACAGAGCGATCAGACGGAGCGGCGGCTTCAGGGAGACATTTAGATTTTACATTTAACATTTCCTCTCTTCGCCATCACGGTGACAGCAGGAGCATTACGGGGAGCTGCTGCCAATGTTTGCTGTCATTCAAAGTTCAATGGCTTTTATATGCAATTTTAGATTGCGACTAACACCGACTATCATCCCGACAGTCGTCATCAAAACAAAACAAATCCGAGCATGAAAGAGGAGATGTGAGGAAATCTCTCTGTAAAGTGTCTGTCACTAAATATCACACACACTCAAAGGAAGCTGCTTCGTCACATCTTCATAAAACGGCTGAAAACACGCAAATATCGGACACGTTTGTTATTATTTGATGGTGTGTAAACAAGATTCAGAACATGAATATTTACTGTGTACAGATATAGTGTGTGAGTGTGTGTTGTGATCTGAGCTTCTTAGTTCTTTGTTTTGTTTTTTGGCCAGACTTTGTATCCAGAGTAGTTTGTCATACTGTAAAATAATTTATTGCTTGTTTGTAGTGAAAAAACACAAGACAAGGAACTTTAACTCTCTTTATCTATGCTTTATCATAGAAAGAAACTGTAAAAGCAGGCATTATCGTTTAAATTTGAGCTTTTCAACATCCTTCGATAAAAGATTCCTTTAGAAAAAGTAACCAAACGGAGCTTAAAATTGTGATATTATTGTCAAAATCACTATTTTCTACATACATAACCTTCTGAAACATGTTTTCTCTTGAAAAATATGCTGCTTATCATAGAAAGAAACTGTAAAAACAGACATTATTGTTGAAATTTTAGCTTTCCAACAGTCCTAGAAAAAGTAACAAAACAAAGCTTAAAATTGTGTCAAACTCACTTTATTCTACATGTCTCATTTAAAATGTTGGCAGAAATAAACCGTTTAAAATAACTAGATCCTGTTAAAAACATTAAATTCTGCTCCTCAGAGACACTGTGAAGCCATGATTGATTGTGCTAAGACCACCGGTCATGTGACAAATATTCACTGAAAATCTGTTTACACAGAGCTGAGGGGAGAGGACAGGAGAGGCTGGAAAAATACAAATAGTTATATATGTATAGCATGTGGAGACACAGTTTTTTCCAACAATACTTGACACTTGTGGGCACTTGGACATATGTTTTGTTTATATAAATTCCATTTTATTCACATTTTTAAAAAAATAACTTTCAGGGGTACTTTTCTGTTTTTTCTGTGACTATTTTTATGGCATTGTAGCTGTTATTCTGCACAAAAGGCCATTTTTAAGTGCCATGATTGTGCTGATTCCTCAGAGCTGCAGGACTTATAGGCTATATAAGGTAGTATAAATATACAGATAAAGGAAGTTAAAGTCATGGAGGTATTACATATTTTATGGCCTGATTACAAACATGAAACAGAAGATAAAGTTGGACCGTACAGCTGGGACAGAGATAAGTGCTGAGTGTGTTCTGGAGACATGCCCACATCATCTTCCTCTGCAGCCCAGTTTCACTTTCTAAAGCAGGCGACTCGTGTGCAGCAGGGTGTCAGGCTCACCGTCGGGTGCTGCCACTGTACAGCACCGTCACATAAAAGCTCCGTGTCACTCCACATCACGTACGAGATCTTTATCTCTGCAGGAAGCCTCATCACACACACACACACACACACACACATCTCTAGTTTCTCTTTCAATTCCTCCAGTGGTTGAACACTCAAGTTCAGCTTGTTTTATTCGACTGTGCTGCCCTGAAGGAAACTAAATAATTATTATTAAAGGTATTTAAAGTCCTTTACTTCTAATATATCTGCACAAGGAAACATGTGGGTATGGTTATGGAAAAATCACTTCTATGGTGTACAAACTTTGGTGTTTTATCCCTTTTTATAGAGAATTTGGGGGTGAGGGGATTGTGGGTTTTAGCAGGTCAACAGTAGATTTCACATCAAAGTGGTGATCAGCTGAGAACCTGAAGATTAATTTGAGATGCAGCTCAGCGCTTTATCAAGCTGTACTAATCATAAATCTGTAATAAAAGTTCAGTAATTAACCATTAAAGTGTTTAAAACATTATGATACGAGTGCTCAATAGTCAAGAATCGTCAAAAAAAACTTCAAAAATCCCACAAAAAGACACAAAAACCTTGAGGAACACCAGAAAAATCCATGCTGTGATTTGCTTTTTAAAAATTTAGGACATTTTGGAGATTCCTGCAAGAAATTGCATTTTTCTGCATTCAGATGACAAGCAGTACTGTTCTGTAAACTGCTAAGAAAACCCACTAATTGTCAATACACCTAGAAAAGCTAAACATCCTCTGAAAGCTCTAAGTCTGTAGTTTGTGGTTGCAAAGTTTCCCTTCTTTTTATGGAGTGAGGTTGATAAATAACACAAAACAATTTATGTCTTTTGCAATTAAGTGAAATAAACACATTTTTTTTTGGATTTTCTTACTTTAAAATGCAAGCAAAATTGTACCTAAATGTACCTATGAGCAGCTGAGATGTTGACAAGAATGAATGCATGCACACTTGCACACGCTCACCCCTGCAGTCACGTATTGCATGCGTTCATGTGACCCCTGACCTCAACATTAGTATGTGAAAGTCAGTACACTTAGCATGACCACAGGCAGTCAGACAGGCTGTCAGCTCCCATCAGCCGTGCTGCTCCGCTGTGACTCAGCAGCTGGATGTGGATCCAGAGGGGGCAAAGAAGACGAGCCGGATGTGGGGTTCATGCAAAGGGCTGGCCCTCCGTCAGCGCCAGTCATCCCGAGTCCGTCCTGGGCTTCCCACCGGCCCCGCAGACTCAGGATGACGGGATGACAGGGAGGCCTGGCAAACAGGTTAATGGGGCCCAGATTTACCAGAGAGGCTCAGTCACCTCCCCGTCGGACCCCGCTGACTTCTATTAATCACACAAAGTCGCTCATTCACTGCCTGATTCTGCACGGCCGTCATCACAGCACCTTCTGAGGCGACATTAGAGTGTGTGTGTGTGTGTGTGTGTGTGACTGCAGGCTGTGTGATTAAAGCCTCTACTCTGACGTCTGAGGTCCTGTGAGTCACTGGAGCCGCTGGATCGACACACAAATGGCACGAACGCAAGATTTGACTCCATGAATTTACTGTATGTTACTGTATAGTGAGGAGGAGAAGATTTATTTCTGTGGAGGAATTCATGGTGACTTTGTGCCATATTTTATTTTTAGAAAAGCATCTCTTTCCATTTCAATAAAGTTAATTTGTGGCTGTCAGCTTGTAACTCGCAGGTATAAACCTTCAGACGGATGAGGAAGAGGGATGACACAAACCTGTGGCAGTTTCAGGAACTCTAAAAAATTTCATAAATTCTATTTATGGTGACAGCGACATGACTGCCAGGTACGGCTGACTTTCTACGTCCTTCTTGTTCTGTCTGCTTTCTGTCTTTTTAAGTTTCCTTCTTTTCTGGCATCTCTGCCCCGTCGTAAAGTAGAAACCTTATCTGCAGACGCTCAGGTTACATAAAATAAAATGAGAGTCCCTTTGGTCCCATCAGTTTTCTTCAAGTGAACAGAAAAGTTTACTGCGTTCACTTGTTTTATTAAACCGGCCGGAGGATAAACCACCAAAAAGATATTTTTCTTTGTATTTATATATGTGTCGCCCAGTTCGTACATCAGATAACTTAGTGGAGTTATTGTCATAGAAACTGAGGTAAATCCATGTAAACGAGTCACACTTATCACAGGTCAGAAACCTTTCAAAAGTAACAGATTAAGTCAATCAAATGGATAAAATGATGAGCGACCTGCTAACAAATGTCCTGATCAGCGAGTATCAGGTCATTCCCCTGCTCTCTTTCCCCACATTTACTGTCTCTCTCTCCACTGTCACTATCAAATAAAGGCATGAAATACCCCCAAAACAATCTTTAACATAAATAAATAAGTTGATAACAGTTGAATAATACAAATAAGGAACTTTAACCTTCTGATACATGTTTTCTCTTGAAAAATATGCTGCTCATCATAGAGAGAAACTGTCAAATTTCAACGATAACGCCAAAATAACTTTATTCTGCATTTCTTATTTAAAATGTCGCCAAAAATAAACTGTTTGTAATAACTAGAACCTGTTTAAAACATTAAATTCTGCTCCTCAGTGACACTGTGAAGCCCTGACTGATTCTGCTCAGACAAACGGTCATTTGATTCATAAATGAATCATTTCATGCATTCATGAATAACACCAGTATATGAATGAAAACTCGCAGCATTTGCCCCCATTGGAAATGTTGTCAATTTATCAGCTGTGGGCAGGTGGCAGAAATATGACTGTGTAACAGTTACAAATGAGGTAAATTACTTATTTATTCAGTTTAGCTTAGATATTAACAGCTGCAGCCAACATGCTTTGGAAAGGCACAACTTTTACTTTGAAGGAGAGCTTCCTGTCAGTTTTCATTGTACCATATGGATGATAGAAGTAGCATTGCATTCATTGTTTACTGGTTTATTAAAGAACTATAATTGAACCACTGGCACTGGACCGGACTGCAGGTTAATAATACTAAAGCACAGATGCATGTTTGGATCTCAGCTCCCTCTGTTCTGCAGAAGCAACATATTAAAGGTGAAGTCTGTGATTCTATGATTCAGTGAATATCTCCTAACAGTCTGTGTGTCCTGTTCATGCACAGCGCTGGATGTGTAAATGAGAAAGCACCAAAGTCCCTTTGGTTTGTGCACGGGACAGGAGAAAGGTCACGCGTGTGTGAGGAGGAAGCCAGTGGGACACACACCTCCCGACAGGAGCGGGGAACTTGTTTGGGTGCCGAGTTCAAATATCAACAATCTTTCTCCAGAATCAAGTCAACCTCCGAGTGAACATATCGGCACCTGGTGACCTTTGAGTCGGCTGAAATGATCATGAACACTGAGCGACAGAGAGGAGATTCAGTGTGATTATCAGGCTCAAAGATCATTTTACTGAAGTGCGAGAACATAAAAAAAAGAGTCAGAGGAGCCAGCTGTTTGCTCCAAATGTCAACAAAAATGAAAACAGCTCATTTGTATGCAGCTCTGGCAGCTTTCTCTCTGTCTGTGTCTCATATCTGTTATAACCTGTGACGAATCTGAGCCTCAACGCGTATTTATGGTTACTGTAACACACACACACACAGAAACACACAAAGCCTGGAGGATCATCTCTGAGCTGATAATCAGAGGAACAGCAAACCTTTCTAAGACTGGAGCAGAGCTCAGCATTATCACAGCGACTCCCATCAGCTGCCGTGTTACATTTAAAGTTCAACTTCTCCGTTTGAGCCCCGAGATTTGCTCTTTGTTCGGCGTGAGGTGAAGTCTTCTTTTTACAAGGGCTCAAAAAAACCCAGAAGACATGAGAAGGATTGACTTTTTTTAAGCCGTGTAGAGAATAAAAAGAATAAAAGAAACTCCACAGAGTAATATCTGCTTACATAATGTTTACAGTATGGATTCGACAGTCAGGGAATCCCCATGAAGTAACTTCTTTGAAGAGAAATATGCAGCTTTTCACTTTTGTTTCTACTTTAGTCGCTTTTCAAGCTGCATTAATGAATATTCTTATAGATAAAACACCTTATTTAATGGCTTCCTGCAAACTGTTTTCTTTCAGACTCTGTTTAGCTCAGAGGAAGATGTCAAAGAGAAAAAACTGCCATTTTTAAAGGAGTCCTGTGACGTCTGACCTCGAGATATCCCTCAACTTTCCCCTTTACAGACACGCCCACTTTATTCAGCTTTTCTCATGCAGTACAAATGTTATTTTCACTGATTATATCTTAATATTTCTGCATACTGGGGTCCCTAAATCATCTTAGAATTACATGAATTTGGCGTGACTGGAAAGCTGAGACTCTCGTAGGTTCAGTGAGGATTTTATTCATGTGTGATGATGTTTTTCCCCACAGCAGCATTTCATCGTCGTGGAACCATTTCTTAAACTTGACCTCGCTGTATAAAATGAGCTGCTGTGACCTCTGAGATAATCACAGCCTCATGAAACTTTACAGCCACAAACTAGAGACCCAGAGCTTTCAGAGGATGTATAGATTTTCTGTATATATTGATAATAAATGGGTTTCTCAGCGGTTTAGAGAACAGAAGTGCTCGACATCCACTCGCTGAAAATACAGAAATCTCCAGAATAACCAACATTTTTTTAACTGAATCACAGCATGGATGGATTTTTCTGTGTTGTTTCAATGATCTTGGTGTATTGATTGAATATTATAAATAATAATAATAAAAACCTTAAAGATGATTTACAGGGGAGAAAACAAGCCTGGAAGTGAGCCTGGAAATGGACTTCAGGAAGAAAAAATATCAATATTCTGACCTAACCTTAACAGGCTGAATGAATTAATTGATAAATTAAGTAACTTTTCTGAGACATCTTTGACCAGAACTGCATCTCAATCTTCAGGTTCACAGCGTTCAGACCATGTATGTCACGTCTATGTGGTATTTATTGTTATAATTTTGTTGACCTGCTATTTCCCCCTAAAAATCCACTGCACACACCCCACAATTCGACACAATAAGGGGGCGAATAATAAAGGGTTAAGGATTCTCAGTTAATAAAATGAAAACATCTGTACAAACAGTTGACAATAATCACTGTGACTGTTGTCCCTCCAACACCAGCACCCTCTGGCTGTCAGATCAGCTGTTCACCATCTCAAAGAAACTAAAAAAATGCAAACGATCGCCCAACTCAAGTCTATATGACTTCTGTACCATTAAGCCACATTTCCCCAAGAAAAGAGTTGTGTTTGCCTGTAACTTGCACCACAATACAATACTGGCACGACAACAACAAGATGTCCTCCGCACAGTATAAAGTGATTCGATAAACCTCCATAAATGTATCTTATAACGCTCCGGTCAGCTAGTCACTCTGGCGGGGAGTTTGAACAAGATTAAACCCTGACAGAGTTCCCTAAAATTCACAGTGATGTAGAAGAGTCTGAACTTCTCTGATCGCTTCACGCAGCCTGAGTCACCACCTAAAGTCTGGGAGCAATGACACGTGTCCCCTTTAAATACACGACACGTCAAACGTCAGACTACTTAGCTCAGATGTTCCTCTGCTGTCATCATAAGGAGCATTAACCAGCTTCATGCACGTGAAATCCTCGGCTGAGAGGAGAAAACTCCACGTGTTTCTCCCATTAAAGCGCATTCATCTGGAGCCACTCGGCCACATGAAAGAGATTCTAATATTGACTTTAAGATTCAGACACTCAGCGCCGTGGTGCAGCCACAGCTCCTCCTGTATTAGCATAAACATCCCCGAAAGGCATTTCATCTGCAGATTTCAATGAGGTGATATTCAGCCCAGCCGAGAAAACGTGAGACCAACATCTCTGAGGATGTTTGGAAACTGTCTGTAGGGTGTTCACAAGGACAGAAGACAGTTTTAATCCACCTCAGATACTAAAGTACACTGGCTGAAAAAAAATAGAAGAGGATAGTTGGAAAGTGGGAAACATGTTTTTTTGCTTTCTTGCCAAGAGCCAGATGAGAAGATTGATACCACAGCCAGCAGCAGGTTAGCTTAGCTAAGACTCCTGCACATTGTCTACCAAGATAAATAATTATTGCAAAGTTTCGGGTGATAGACCTTCATCGAATGGCAAATGTTTTTTTGAAAATGAAAAGCCACCCATGTGACACATAAAGGCACAAACCAAAAACATCAATTAGCATCAAATAACGCTCGACAAGATAATAAAGAGCCAGAAAGTCACAAAAGCCTCCAAAAAAACCTCCATTAAATAGAAATATTCTATGAGGAATACTACTCAAAAAGCCAGAAAAAGGTTGGCTTACCTTAGCATAAAGACTAGAAACAGAAGAACACATCTGGCCGACTTAAATAAACATGTATTATTTTTAATCTTTTAACATGTTTCTTCTTGTTTTCTTCATTTGGACAAACAAGATTTCCACTGTAAAAGTTTTATGACTGAGTTCTTCAGTGAACTGTAGCCTCAAATAGTCTAATTCTGCAGGAAGACTGTTTCATTAAAGTTAAAGACATAACATGAATAAACGTTCAAATTCCCATTCAGCACTTGTGGCTGTTTAACAATAATGACAAACTCTCCCATGAACTTCACTCTTTTGTTGTTATTTTAACTGACAGACCTCCTAACAGCAGAAATGACACATGGTGCCTTTAATGTGACACAAAAGAAGAAAGTTTTTGCATTTGTAAAACCAACAAACAGTAAATTTAAACTTCTTTAAGAGTGATCAAAGGAATAAAATGTCAGCAGTTTGGATAAATAAAACTCAAACTAATTAAGAATGTATATCTATAATATAAAATCCTCAGACATTCAGCAACTTTGACAAAAAAATAAAAATACTTGAAGCCAACAGTGTGCAGAGAAGTGAAGAGAAATTTCCCGAGCTGTAATTGTAGGGTGTGAAAAAGTGTGAAGGGTGCCGAGAGGCTAAATGGGGATTGTGCATAAATTAACTCTGTAATCGTGCTTTTAGAGTTTACTATCACCTGAAGAATTCAAGGATCTGCACACACAAACACACACACACACACTTCCCATCCTCCAGCGACTGAAAGCAAGAACATTTAATTTATGCAACAGTCTGAATGGAGCAAAGAACAATGAAGTGCCGGTTAAGCTTTTAAGCCTTGTCTTCATTTGTCAACATCGTGTTGGAGCAGAGAACCTGATGAAATCGTTTATTCGTGGCACGTAGCATGAATCTCTCTCTGTCTGTTGTTTTTCAGTTCCATCTCTGTATCTTTCTCTCTCTCACCGGCTCTCTGAGATCACATTTTCTTCACCTTTCTGAGTCAGCGCTCTTAAAAGCTGCTCTTTGAATACAGGTTGTCGCTTGCAGAAGGAGATACTGTATTATTATTATTCATCGTCGCACTCGATATTTGATTTTTGTCTTTTGAAAAAGACATTTCCTGGGAAGCATCGGATCAGCGGCGGCAAAGAAAAAACCCTCTTAGCGTTTAATTTGAATCCTGATGACATGAGTCACCAGGAAATCAAGTCTAAAGGGCTGCAGGGTATCCCAGCATGCACTGGGGTGAGAGGCCGGGAACACCGGATCAACTCTGGACTGAATATCTGGCGGCCAACACCATGATTTCATGTTGAATAAATCTAATCTGACGGTTAATCTAATTCAATCTAAAGCAAAACAATAATGTGCCGTGCTCTCTTGAATACAACAGATTTATTCTATTTAAATTACTTGCAAACACTTTGAGAGTCCTTTTTATCACAGGCCAAACATGAGGCTCAAATTAATTCTGTTGGTCGGCTGCATGATTGTAGTTTAAAGGACCTGAGATGTTTCACAGAAATTGATTTCTTTTTGTCGCACTCTCAGATGAAAATTTAATGATTCCCCCGAGGAAACTGGGCTGCTGCTTCTGCAGCAAGTGACAGCAGAAAAAGAAAATATATGGTGCGAATAAGAAATGAGAGAATGGGGTGAAAAGGATGGAAATTAAATGCAATTTAAATCACAGCATGTGCAAAAAAAAGTAAGACATGATGAGACAGAAAACAGGGTGAAGATATGCACGACATCAAGTCTGCATTAAGTGTGAAAAATATTCATAACATCTCTGGATAAAGTATAGAAAGTTACTGGAGTAAATAAACACAAACCGTGATAACACGGCTCATTTCAAAATATGATGAACTGAGAAGAGTGAGCTCCATATCAAAAGACGATTATGTTCACAAGGTATCACATCAAAGAAGCAAACAAACACACAGAGAAACAGAAAGACTTTTTCAGATCTTGTATTTACAATAACACATGATTCTTAATCACTTAGTTTGATGATTATAGGCCAAATAAAACCGGAGATAAGGTCAAATATATTCAGAATAAAAACATATAACTAGACCTCTTATGTCATATTTGTTCACATTTGCAACATTTTAAATTCAAAATTGAGCATGAGTTTGTTTTAAAAGTCAAGAAAACATAATTTTCTAAATCCGATTTCATGTTTTCTTTGTGTTTTTGTGTTCAAAATGTTGATGCAGTAAGTCAAACTGAAAAAATAATTATCAGGTTGTATAGGCGAGGTTGTGCTGAGAAAATGATACCAACATGGAATAATAAATCTTTGTTTTAATTGGTATATACGGGTAGAATAAAAAGTATAAAAAAATGGCCAAAATAGCACCAGAATCATGGGGGAATTTTAATTAAAACTATAAGACATAAACAAACAAAGACACTTCATCCACTAGTGTTATTCCAAAACTACTAGTTACTTCACTACAGAGGAGAAAGTGCAGCTGAGAGTCCTGCAGTGACTGTAGTTTTAGTTACTGTCAGGGATCATTCAGTGGCTGGAAATAACCACTCAGATCAGCAGCATCGGGAGCAACTTTGGGTTCAGCATCTTGCCAAAGGATGCTTCGACATGTGGAGGGACACGGCCGGGGATCAAACCACCGACCGCTCAACCATCTGATCCACTGTGCTGCTAAGAACTGGAATGATGAAAAATGAAAGGAGCCTTCTGTGTTTGCCCTCTTGAACTCAGTCGTTTGCTTGCTGTCTTTTCTTTCGTTTCTCTTCTAAAGCTCTGATTCGCTTGAAGCAAATGTTAAGAGCTGACATGTTTAACTAAGATGGTGAGTGAAGATTTAACCTGCTTAACATCAGCATATTAACAGGGTCAACACTCTGTTTCTCAGATAGTCAAACAGCTTCAGAGACGCCTCCACCTGCAGCTTTTCTCACGTCTTATGATGAGGATAAAACGGCCCAAAGGGCTGTAAAAATATCTGCCAAAAGGCTTCAAGATATTTTGCCAAAACAAATAACATCCAACACATTAACTTGTTTAGTAAAACCACTGGGAGTCACTGGTTTGCTTGGAGCGATAAGATCAATTACCTGACTCCTGCACCTTCACACATGAGAGAGAGAGAGAAAAGGCAATTTGCCTCATAGCTACATTGAATTCACATAATTAGGTTGCAGAAACAGCTTCATGTGGTCAGCCGACTGTACAAACCAGAGAACATAAAGTGATTATAGCACAGAAACTGTAAACCGTATTGAGTTTTGGGAGGCGCTGGAGCTGAAATCAGCAGCACTTGCTTCACTTCACACACAGAAGGACGCAGGACATCCGGGGCGATCTGACCCCGACACATCACAGCGAGTTTTACCGACTCGTCTGACCAATGAATACTGACAACAGCCTGCATGGAGATTATCCGTGCACAGCAGGATGTGACTGAAAAAGGTCAGCAACTATGATTAGTTTCTCACACTGCTTTGCCACAGCACCTGCCCCTGATGAGGGCAGACACAGAGGCACACAGTCATGCTGCTCCTCATCTACTCAAACAGACAGATTTCATGTTTGTTGTAAATAAAATGTGAAGCAAATGAATGTTAAGGGGCTCGCTGGGATCTGAAAGTGTTTAGAAAAGCTTCTCTTCTAATATGCATGTAAGAAAAGAGAGAAATCTTGGCTCAGAACAGCACAATTAGCTCTTCAGTTTTTTTTGCAAGCTCCCCTTTGAAAGCGCCATCCTCTCCGGAGCTCCTCTCCATCTCTGTCTCGTAGAGCTCTGCTTTGGTGAGTCAGCCAGCATGGAAAGCCAGACATCAATACTTGATCAGGGTCCAAGGCTGCCTGCAGCTACCCAGCTCCACCAGCTGGTCGGGCCGAGCTTCACCGTGGAGCGGGATGGAGAGGAGCGGGAACAGGCAGCGCTCGCAGGCTCCTCGTGTGTCCAGAGAGCCAGCAGGAAGCGCTCGGCGGCGCACCGTCTGCCTCAGGTGGAGCTGGAAGGGCACGACAGGGATCCAAGTTAAAATATCCCAAACACAGAAAATAAAAATAAAAACGCTGCCTGTGGAGCAGCTGAGGGATTGTGTGTTTGAAGAGAAGGTGTTGTTTGTTTAGTCGAGTCCCGCGGGGATTTAAATGTGTTAAGTCCCATGTGAGACAACAGGAGACGGCCGAGCATCTGCCACAGAAACGTCCTCCCTCCACGTTTCTCTGTCTCACCACAGTTCATCTCTGAGGAGACAGTCGGACCGTCACACTGCGAGAGCTTTGTCTTCAGGCAGCAGAGGATGGCCTCCATTCTCATGCTAATAATCATAAAGAAAATGCAAACGCCGTTTAAAATATTACATCATGAATGGATTTCTTCGTCATCCATCAACGACGAGATAAAGAGTCATTCAGGAGTCAGACGGTGGAGAGCGGAGAGCAGAGTGTTTATTGTAGCAGGGATTCATTTTAATTTTGAAAGTTCAGAGTGTGCCAGCAAAACAATAAACCGCCTCAAATTAAAACTGTTTATTGGAATCAGTGAAGGGGAAAGAGTTGAGATTCTTCAGAGGAAATACAACAATATGAGAATAGTCTGTTAGAAGTTAAATTTACTTTTAAATGTGCTCAAGTATTAAATGTAAAAGTTAACTTTTAGAGAGGATTGGGGGTCGTGGGTGGTGGGTTTTTAGGGGGAGATAGAAGGTCAACAAAAGACGCCACATAGAAGTGATGAACATCATCTATAGGAAAGCATCAAACGTAATGGACTGATCTCTTTTTGCAGGTTTCATAACACGAGCAGCTGATGCCCCAATCAGACTGCAGCAGCATAAAAGATGAACATGCAGAGGGAACTCGCTGTGGCTGATTGTGAGTGAGAGGCAGTTCTTAAAAAGTACGCTCGGCTCAGAGGAACCAAGATCCGTCTGTGAAAGAGGAGAAATCACAGAAAGTACAACCGGCAGCTGCGCCTTGATGATGGTCAGTTTGAGGCTTTAGTTTCCAAATTCATCCGATCAGAAAATGGGTGAAAAGATGTCAGACGCCTTTCTGCTCTGAGATTATCAGGTTTTTCAACTCGAGGCGTTCAGGCCGCTAATTAACATACATTATACAAACTATTTATGACATTGTCAGCACATTCTATCAATGAAAACTGAGAAAATAAAGAATAAATAGGAATAAAATAAAACCTTAAATCTGTTTCAGTCAATTGCTGACTTTGAAGTTTGACTTTTGCAACATTGTGCAGAATATAATGTTAAGTAATGAAAGTAAAGTGCGGTTTGTCGGTGCATTAGGTGCCATATGATGAAAGCTGTTTGTCAGACGGGATTTAGGAGGAAGAAAAGTATTTGACTCTTGAGGAGAAGAAGCCAAGCGGAGTTATGTAACTGTGATTTATTTTCTGGATGCCTAAAAAAAGAAAAAAACTGTTCTACTGAGGCTGAGAAACAAAAAATCTCCACAGACAGAGAGATGTATAGAAAGTTTAACATGTGTGTGTGCAGATAAATGCATCTAAGTGAAGCATAATACTCTCTCTTTTTATGTGTGTGTGTGTGTTGTAAAAACCTGGCTCAGACTCCTGGAAGAAAATCAGATAATTGCTGTGAAAATTGAAACAGCAAGCTGATGCCGGTTTGTGCTGCCAGCTCAGTGAGCGTCCTCTGATTGCGAGGGGTATTTCCTATGAAACATTTACAAATCTCGTGTCTATAACTAGAGGAGCAGCGTCCCGCGGAGAGCGACTTGTGCCGCAGTTGGACGGGTTGAATCCCTCGACCCTCCGGGCCTGAAGAGTCATGACCATGACCATGACCAGTACGAGCCGCTCGGACGGATCCAACTCATTGTAGTGTTTATAGTTCACCTGCCAGCAAAGCTGTCCACCAGGACAAACATGTCCAAGTCCAATTAGTCCCGCAGTCTCTTTTATAAACAGCATCCCAGTTTAAATAGAGGGACAGGTTTTGGCAGAGCCGGACGTCCAAATGTGCGACCATCAAAGGATCTGCACGGATCTGAGAATCGGACTTGGATTGAGCTTTAAACTGGTGAGCAGACTGTTTGGACCGCACAGACAAGTGTCAGTGTCCCAGAGACTGTGAGCCAACAATGCACTGATAACCTTTAATCACCAGCTGAGGAGACACATTCATATTCATCCTCAGAAGCTCACAACACTCGCAAAACATTCACTCTGCAGCATCAAGACTTCACAGGTTCTGGATACTGGAAGAGGGACGCGGTTTGACAGCGTTTTGTCAAATTCAAATCCAGTACCGAGTCCAAGTTTAGGCTGTAACTAACAACCATTATCATTATCAGTTTATCTGCAGATTATTTAGTTTAAGTTACTCAGTGTTGGGGAAGCTACTACCTCACACTAGAAGAACTA
>CAFUXE010000161.1:214803-246957 GCA_903364295.1 Serranus cabrilla | reverse complement strand
TTTCCTATGAAACATTTACAAATCTCGTGTCTATAACTAGAGGAGCAGCGTCCCGCGGAGAGCGACTTGTGCCGCAGTTGGACGGGTTGAATCCCTCGACCCTCCGGGCCTGAAGAGTCATGACCGCACCACAACAGTACGAGCCGCTCGGACGGATCCAACTCATTGTTGTGTTTATAGTTCACCTGCCAGCAAAGCTGTCCACCAGGACAAACATGTCCAAGTCCAATTAGTCCCGCAGTCTCCTTCATAAACAGCATCCCAGTTTAAATAGAGCGACAGGTTTTGGCAGAGCCGGACGTCCAAATGTGCGACCATCAAAGGATCTGCACGGATCTGAGAATCGGATTTGGATTGAGCTTTAAACTGGTGAGCAGACTGTTTGGACCGCACGGACAAGTGTCAGTGTCCCAGAGACTGTGAGCCAACAATGCACTGATAACCTTTAATCACCAGCTGAGGAGACACATTCATATTCATCCTCAGAAGCCCACAACACTCGCAAAATATTCACTCTGCAGCATCATGACTTCACAGGTCCTGGATACTGGAAGAGGGACGCAGTTTGACAGCGTTTTGTGAAATTCAAATCCAGTACTGAGTCCAAGTTAATCAGTTAATCTGCAGGTTATTAAGTTTAAGTTACTCAGTGTTGAGGAAGCTGCTTTAAAGTGGATCGTTGCAAGTTACCAACTACAGCACACTAGAAAAACTACAAGATACCTGAGGGAGAAATCTAAAGCTACTGAGAAATGTAGATATATCTCAAAGCTCATACTGCCTAATAATTGTTTGTATACACGTTTATTATCAGCAAAAGTGCAGAAAAAAGGAATATGATGCATTAAACTTGACTACAGATGCTGATTTTGTCTCTACCTGCAGCATGCCATTTAGTAGGAGGAGTTTACAATCTAGTGTGTGTGTAAAATTTGTTCGTGTGTGTGTGTGTATAAGTCATAAATTTCCTCAACACAAACAATGCTGCTATCTGTAGTTAGTAGTTTCAGTGGTTTAACTACACAAAAAATGGCAAAAAAGTAATTTAACTACTTGAATCACAGCATAAATATAACCGCAGTTGAACTACCAGGAAGCTGATGCAAAATGTCAACATTCAACTTTCAACATTTCCAACTTACTGAAGGCTAAAATAAAATATACAAAGACATCGACTCGTCTTGTTTTACTTACAACCTTGAAATAAGACGAGAAGCAGGATATAAAATATCTGTAAGTTGTGACAACAAAGTTTAATTTACTGCAATCAGACAACTCAAAACTTAAAAAACTACCTGCATGGTGAGATGCTGCTATGTGCTTTTTTCCCCTCATTCTTGACACATTCATGACCCTTCCTATAGATCTGTCCTCCACTCCACTCCTTCATGTGATGAACCCCTGGGAGACTTCAAAAACCATCGCCACGTCCCAGGAGTCTCTGGGCTCAGCTTGCAGGAGCGACCCACAGTCAGAGTGTTAGTCCCCTGAGAAACAGCCTCCTCGCTGGGACAGCACACACACACACACAGGGGCGACCTGAACATGCATGAGCTCTAAAAACATGCATGCAAACACAGGAGTTTGCTGCTTTATGGCACTGCAGCTTTGCAGGAAACAATGGATCACATGCAGGCAGACAGCCACTCAAACACACAGCAGGAGCAGGAAACTCCTGTCAAAGTGACACACAGGCTGAGCTGCTCTCTGCTTCACTGGCTGCTGTGCACCTGAGTCTCTGGCCTCTCGCCTGGACGCTCCGCTGGAGAGATGGATCTTCCAGGAAAAAAAACACATCGCTCATCCCTCTGAGGGAGGGGGGGGCACGTCTGATCTGCCTTTTATTACCTCTCTAACACTGCCCAACTCTGAACAACAACACAGTGACCCTGTCATGCAGGCTCTCATCCAAAACTCAGGAAGCCCTCTGCTGTCCTGTAGCGTTCCCCTCAACCGTGCAGCACAATCAGATCGTGCTGCTGTTGGTGCAAACACTCGGCCTGAGACGGCGCTGATGATCCGAGGAGAGCAAAACAACGAGAGAAGAGCACAGACGATGCAGATAAAAGAAGCAGCCCAGCAGTGTGTGTTTAAACCCTCTCCCCTGACATCTAATCTGACTTTTAGCCCGTGTCTTCAGGTGTGTGTCACAAACACTTAGCTCGCACCAACAACAGCATAAAGTTAAAGGCTGAAATATCCGAGCAGGGGGGATAAACCCCGAGGACGCTGCATGCTTTTCTCTTCCTGTTTATGTGGCGTTTCACTCACTGCTGTGGCGAGCGTGAGTCACCATGAATAGCAGGAATCACTGCGGGAATAAGTGCTACATTATTTATTTGTCTATTAAGTATGTGTGGATGTATTTTGTAAAGATAAATTGCAATAATATGAAACGAGGAAGGCTGCTGGTGCGTATTGATTTTCTTCTCTTTTAGAGCTGAATCATGGCGGAGGAATAAACTAGAAAAGTCATTATGAAAAAAATCATTTGTGCCCATCAATATGTGTGTTTGCTCCTCCATGCTAACCACTCTGGAGACTCGGAGCGAATACATAACACAGATGCTAATTGTAATGGGTGAAGTGGCTTTGCTGTGTTTAACCCTGAGAGCCTGCAGAGTGACAGCATTAGCTTAAATGAGGTCAACAGGTCAACCAGCTGCTGACTGTGATTCCTTTATTGTCTCTTTGTGCTGGACTCCTTCTACCTCCTGCATGCTCTGACCTGCAGAGTCCTTTTTAAATGCGCTTTAGAAATAAATTTGACTTGACTTGACGATCTTGCAGGCTATGCAGCGATGCACATGCACGAGGGTGATATGATGAACGCGCTGCCATTGATTTCACACTATTGACAGCTGCAGCAATGAAGGCGAGGACGAACAAGTCTGCAGGCAAGAAAACGTGGATGTAAACAATGTAGATTTCATATTTTAATTAGCTCTGCAAATGTGTTTGGCCTAAAGGATGCTAATTTGTCGAATTTGGTCGGTCAACTCTTTTCCGTTTTATTAATTTATCCCCCACTGTTTAAGCTTCATTCATCTGTAGAAAAACTGCAAAAAACTACAATATTATTGCCCGATTACATGGGATTCTCTGCTGTTTCAGGACCATGGACAGTTCCTGTTTGTGGTATGTAGATACTCTGTGTCCACAGCACTGAAACAAAGCAGACAAACATATCAGTTTCTCTCAGCCTGCTTGCTTCTTGTAGTTGCAAACAGAATTTCCAGGCCTTATTTCATCCACCCTCCATTGTATCAATCCACACACTGAAAGGAAACTGCAGGGGAGTGAAAGGACAGTCAATAATAAAGAGTGTGTTGCTGTTTGTGGCCGTTCACTGTTTCTACAGGTTTTTATTGCAGTGATATGTTCTTATGTGAGTGCAAACAAGGTGTAAATCACATTGAAAACCTACATGCAAGTTCGAATGCTTTACAAAATAGAAATGTTGTTTTTTAATCAAATTATCTGAATGCAAAGTGAGTGAACAGAAGAAAAATCTGAATCAAATCAATATTTGATGTGACCACACTTTGCCTTCAAACCTTCCACACCTGCCTAAGACTTTTACACAGTACTGTCTATTGAAATGATGAGTTTTTGTTGTTGTTCAAAGCATATTTATGCTACAGATAGAGCTTGATATAATAAATGGTACAGAGAATAGTGTGGACAGTTAACTGTTATGCACCAGAATGAAAGAAGAGTGAATGGCAGAAGGATCTTATATAGTCGCGGCTCAGCAGCAGCTATTGTTGTACATTGTTCCTCAAATAGCGACAGCTGCATTTAGTCTGACACTCAAGGCCTTATATACATTCACATACTGTATATAATCTATCATATATAATCCATCATAAATCATGTATGCAACCATTAGATTTGCCTCAACAGAGACTGTTCTCCCCTCAAAAACGTCAATATATGCTGTTTGTACTGGCAGTAAAATACGAGTCATATTTAGGTTTAAGTGGTAGTAATAATTGACGACATTGACGATAGGTCGTTTAACTGGCCGACTTTGACCGAGGAGACGAGGTTTGTGTCCCATGTGAAAACAAAAGTAAACAACTTTTTATGTAACTTCCTTAGCTCACGTCAGCATTTATGTAAATGTATTTACTTTTAAAAACTGTCTTTTATAACACCGAACCAGGAAGTTTGTTGCACTAAAACTAGGTCAGAGGTTTTGCAGCATAAATTCACAGAAACTGCCACCTTTTTTTTCAAAATGCTAACCATGTACAATGATGGGTGTGCTACTTAAAACATGTGCATGCACGTTAGGGTTTATGATCTGCCCTGCTGTGTCTTACTATACTTCATATATCATGTATTTACATTCTGTTTGTTGAGTGTTTACGTGGCTGTCTGCTAAAAGCTGGACAGTCCACGATCGTAGAGGAAACAGGTTATTCTGAAAAGAAAATGTGCAGCGTGTCTGTAACTGAAGCTAACAGGCAGATAAATGGAGGCAGTCGAACCCTCTCCTACTCAGGGATGCATGTTTAATATAATGACAGGGTCGTGCAGTGTTTCTGTAGCACCTCATCTCCTCTCTCCCTGCACACAGAGCAGCAGATGTAAAGTACAGTCGACATGTGTGCAGCGCTGTCAGAGGTCTGATAATTGACATGAGAAAGTGTGTACATACAAATGACATCAGATGGGTTTAAGCGGCACGGAGGTAAACGTCCGGATTAGAGCCCTGCCTCAGAGGAAACTGCAGCTTCTCCTGTCTTCCTGTCGGTAGCTGTTACGCTCACTGTCCGCCCTCAAGGTTTTTCCCCCAAAGACACTCTCAGTTTACACCAATATGAGCAGGAACCATATTCCATATCATTCCATTACTAACTAATTCAGCGTATTGTATGGATCGTAACACCCAGAGAATCCTATACGGGTAAATTATATTCAGCGGTTTACGGCACAAGGTCAGATTTCATTGTCATATCAGCTGCCTTTCCGGGAAGGTTGAATAAATGAATTCTTATTTGGAAACAGCCCCAGTCGAGGCCCCAGATGTGCAAAACAGATAAGAGTCATACAGTCGAGCTGCACGTACGAGGAAAACAGCATCCGAAACACATCATGGAACGCTGTGTGCTTTTGCAAAATGTGAGCACAAACACTGGGCTGATTCTTAAAATAATGTTTCTGCAACCAGTTCAACATTTTACAAATATTTCAGGTGGTTAAAAAAAACAAAAACGGTGGCAGTATTTCAACTTGTGCAAATAATGCATGATTTCCTAAATGCAGCAATGACAGAAGACGTGGTAGAATTTGGGGATTAATTATATTATATTGCAGATTATAGATCGACCTTTAGTCCAGTTAAACTGAAGAATTCAATGTTGGTTTCAAGCTTTTCTCAGTTTGGTCTAATCATGGCCGAGCCAAGGCTGCCTGTGTCTGTTATCAACGTTTAGTCTAAACATCTCTCGCTCTCTGAGAAAAGCTTTTGTATTAAATAGGCGCTCGGAAATGACAACCAAGACAACACAGACTGCCGTCTTTCTTTAATTCACATCTTTGGTTAATTCATAAAATATTTCAATGTAAGCCATCAAAGTCTCCAAGTTTTTAATTTTCTCTGATTCAAGCATCAACAATTTCCACCACAAAGTGGCGTCACGAACAGGATTCTTCCACAAGACACATAATAAACCTGCAATGTTCTCAAAAATGTGTAGCGGACTTCCCAAGATCTGGGTAGTTTTCTTGCATGGAAGTCATATTTTTGGCATCATGCACCGATGAGCAACTGCCATCCAACACTGTATCCAATTCTCTTTATAGATCCATGTTGTTGCTGCAGGAAGAAGCCAAACGCTCCAGGAAGAGAACCATTGCAACAGTCTCTTGAAGACAGAATCTTTGTTCATGTTTGAGTCTTAGTCTTTTAAGTTTTAGTTATAAACTACAGCTGCTAACTGCTGTACGGCTAACAGTGTAGCTGCGTCTTCATCCTCTCTAAGGGCTCATTTCAGTAAAAATATCTGCAACACAATATGAAAAAAGCTTCAACAAAAAATCTAGCCAAATCTTACAAACTGCACCTTTAGGAATGAGGAGGACAAGTTGAAGGAGGTTTGGAGGAAGAGTAAAGAGAACGAATATGATCATTTGCTGTTTATATTCAGTCAGTCTTCTTCACTTTAATATAAAATATGAAAGTAAATCGAGTCGACATCTACTTGACATTAGTTTGAACTGTAAAATGAACTCCATTTCAGACATGAGGAGGTTTTTTGGAGCTGTCTGTGTCCCAAAAATTATATGACCAAATAGCAAAAAAATATGCAGCTTGAGAGTGTATTTATGCAACTGCAACAGATGGATAATATGTGCTGCATCTGAGTGGGAACAACCTTTCAAACCTTGGTATTTTTTTCAGCGAGAGAGAGAAGTCTAATTTTCACTGTAATTATCCTTATTTTTCCGGATAAGTTCATAACGAGCTGAAACTTTATCCAAACTGGGAGGAATTTGAAATTCAAATGACGGCTGGAAAGTCTGGTAATAAGCGAGGAAATGTTTCTTAATATCAAATATCAAACTTAAATACGAGCGGTTTAATAAAAGCCTGCTGAGATGCTCCTTCTTTGAATTCATGATTACAAATTCGGAAGATAATAACTCGCGCTTGTGAGATGAAATTACCAAACGCCGAGTGACCAGAGGAGCGTCCCTGCAGCAAACGTGACAATTACAATAACTATAACTCCATTTTTAATTAAAGTGGAGTTCACTGACT
Source organism: Serranus cabrilla (assembly GCA_903364295.1). NCBI lineage: Eukaryota > Metazoa > Chordata > Actinopteri > Perciformes > Serranidae > Serranus > Serranus cabrilla. The sequence continues at coordinate 240,185 of CAFUXE010000161.1, read as the reverse complement.
TGCAGTGGGATTTCACTGTGTTTATCTCCTCCGTGTGTGAGTCTGAGGTAATGCGGAGAAGTAGTTCTGTCAGTGATGTAGGAAACAGTGAGCACTCTGGGGGACGATGGGGAGGGAGTCTTTTAATTATCACGGCTGAGCGCGCAGCACAAACAACAGCCCCACACACTCCATCTTACACCCTCCATGGCCATATATCCTGCTTCCTGGCTGCACAGCGTTTACACAAAGAGCTTCCCAGACCTGGAAGACACACATTTGTTTGTATAAATTCTTAAAACTTGATTAGAGAGCAACAGGATTTGTCATCCTGCCCGGTACTGGCCTGCTCGTCTCGTCTGTTCTCGATTAATTGGCTTCCAGTTTGTGCTTGTAACGTTGTGCTGTTCTCACACGTTGAATAGATTTTACTGTGTGTGCTGCAGAGACAGAATTAAATTACTGAAACTATTATTCATTTAATGGATTAGAAGAAAATGCTACTTTTTTGATAATTGATAAACTGTTAGAAAAATCACTTTTAAAGCTTTAGCTTCTGAAAACATCACCTAAGGTCAGTATTTGCTGATTTTTAATAGACCAAATGACTAATCGGTTCTTTAAGACGATAATTGCTATATTAATCAGCCCTTTTTTTGCTTCTCTTTCTCTTTTATGATTTCACACAAAAAAATGTGCTAAATAACATTAAAAGTTTCAAGCTTTCTAAGATCTTGCTCTTAATATCTGTTAAAAAACCCTGTTGAGATAAACTTTTACTGAGGAACACACGCAAATAAAAGCGTGTGACTGCCACCGTTTTGTCTGTTTTACAGCCAAATGGAGTCAACACACACGTCTTTGTTATTAGCTGGGAAACTGCAGGTCAAAGTTCACCATGATTCGAACTTGACATGATGCAAAGACATTAAATAGCTTTGCAACAGAAAGAAACTGTTTAATTCTCCACCTTAACTTACCCACAAAGTGTGGAAGTGAACGGAAATGTTAAATTTGTGTGACTGCAGCTTTAAGCTGAGAGATGAGGTGTGATGAATCTGTTGATTTGTCACGTTTTATTAAACTTTACTGTCCTCAGTCTCGGTTCTTTCAAGTCTCTGCCAGTGAATTCATGAGAGAATCCAAAATAAAGGTTTTTAAAATGAAATGTAGGCTACGTGTCACAGTAATAAAGGCTATTAAATAGTCTAAGTATATGTGTAGAAAACTGTCAGACTCTTGCATGTCTGGCGGCTTGTCGTAATTATAAGACTATAATAATTATGGCTGTCAGTGAGAGAGGAAATCCAAACTGGTCGCTGCACTGAAATGACTAAAGGAGGAGATCTCTGCTGTGATTGGGCTGTTTTAGTTTGGTTGTTGAAGTGACGGCGTCCTTTACCGGCTCCACTGTGATCATCATACATATGTGATTATTGCAATATTTTTTTAAAGCTCTGCACCATTAAAAGGTTTCTAAAATGATGACACAATAAGGAGATGAATTGTGAAGAGCACATGTTTTATAATGGGACGTGGTGCGTCCTGAGAGACTCTTGACTTGTTCTAACTTTTCACAGATTTAAAAGCTGCTTTAAGCTCTAAAGATGAAAACTTTAGGAGTAATTATTAGGACTGGCATGCCCATTTTTTACTGTGAATATGGCCCCTCTGATTTTAAATCCCTCCTGCCTTGCTGTTATTCTGAGGGTTCATGTAACGTCTTTTGAAAAGTGTCCACATGGATAACTCGGACATACTCAACGCAACGCTGATCGGCGTGAAATTTCTAATAGAAACAAACTGAAGCAGCGGGCTCAGAGGCTCACCTGCCTCTTTGTCGGCAGCCTGATTAGTTATTCAATCCACGGCGGCACCATTACAGAGTTCAGGCACATTTCACTCTGGCAGGTCTGCAGCGCGCCCCCTCTCCCATCCACACACTCCCTCCCACTCTTTATCTTTCAAAAAGAGTTTTTTTTAAATGATCTTTTATACTGACAAGTGTTTGCCTCACAATTAATGTGACACCACAGGCGGATAATTCCCGTAATTTAAACTTTCTGGCCCAGGAAGCCTCTGCAGAATGGTAATTAAGCGGCGGCGTTTAACACCAGCCGCTGCCACATCCGGCGCTCCGACAAAAAGAACGGCGTTCCAAGAAACTTCACCTGAACCCCTGGTGGCTTCAGAGATGATATTAAATGGTTTCCCTGTGGAGCCAGCATCATTAAACAGGTGTTAGATTGAACCGGAAAGTGTTGCTGCTGTGAGCGTCTCGCTGAGGTTTATAATGCATATATTTTGAGTCACGTACAGTTGAGTCTGATTACATGTTGAAAAGGGTGAAAAAACACAGAAATAAACACTCCCAGCATCCCCGAGTTGCCTTCATGTTTCTCCTTTGTACACTCATAACATTTGGGAAATGGTCAATATTAGAACAGCAGTTATGTAACGCTCTCTGAGCTCCATCTGCTCACCTCAGTTACTACTCTGGATAACGAGAAGCTTTACCCATGCAAACACCTTAAAGGTAGTTACAGTAGCTTCCTGTCTGTAAAAACACAGAGAGGGAAGACGGGAAAAGGAGGAAGAGAAGGTGTCTTAATTTTCAATTTTCCACCTCTCTTCACTCCTCTTTTGTTCGTCTCTTCTTCCCTCACCTCTCGGTCACGCTTCAGTTCAGGCATCAGGCTCACGTCTCCAGAACAGATGTGATTTATGAGGACACGTCTCTCCAGCAGCCCACCCACCTCCGTCCTCCCACAGCAGCCCCAGCAAACCTCCAACCACATGCATGCAAACAAACAGCAGCATCGACATTTAATGCTGTGCACAAACTTTCTGTACGGAGCAAAATGCTTTCCAGGAATGCATGAAAAACAGAGATGACAGATGAGGCTGAAATCATGAAATCACAGTATATACAGAGGGAATGTTGGAGGACGAGCAATGACAGAAGCTTTATCTTCTTTCATTTTGTTTCTGTTATGTAACCGCTGTGATGTTTAGATGCTGCCGAGGTTAAGAGGAAAAGCAGCTGTTGTCTCGGTTAAAGTTTCAACTTGTAAATAACAATCCAATGGTACATTTTTCACTTAGTAGCGGAGACGGTAAACGGCACGTAAATAAGTATTCTTATCTAGTTACTGTATTATATTTTTATCATTCTATTATTTGTGGCATTATTTATATTATTATTTTGATTATTTATGTAAAATGATGCAATGAAAGATGTAACCATGTGGCAGAAAGAACAATGATCCCAGAATTAATTATAATTATAAGACTCAGAATGGTGCCATCTTGTATAAAGAGTAGCATTAATGCTGCTGCAAATAATATGATCCACTTTTATTTTAAACTAGAAGATGAAAGGAATTTATTGCCAGGATATCATGTCGCTGCAAATATAAGTTATTTTTATTTCTATGTTACTAGCATGGTGGTTTTCAAAGCGGTGATGTGACCTCTGACCTCATGCATTCTGAATGAAAATGGGCTCCATGTGCTCCCACAGGTTTTTACATACACGTCTACTTTATGCTGACAACATGCAATTTAAGTCAAAAACAACATACGTTTCTCATGCATTAAAATGTGCTATTTCCGCCTACTGTTGAATATTTCTGCATACTGCCTAACCTAACCAAGCTTTGGATTATATAAATTAGGTACCAATGGAAAGCTGAGTCTCTTGTGGATTCAATGAGCTCAGTTTTATTCATGTGGGATGATGTTGGTCCCTGTAGGAGCCAGTTGATTGCAGTGAGGGCGTTTCTTTAGTCTCGACCTCGCTGGGTCTCGAGGATAATCACAGCCTCATGAAACTTCACAGCCACAAACTACAGACCTGGAGCTTTCAGAAGATGTATAGCTTTCCTATATATATATTGACAATAAGGGGGTTTCTCAGCAGTTTAGAGAATAGAAATGCTCGCCATTGAAACACTGAAAACACAGAAATCTCTAAAATGACCAAAGTTTTTGAAGCCACATCACAGCATGGATTTTTCTGTGTTCTTCCAAAGATCTTGTCATATTCTGGAGGGTTTCTGACCCCTTTTTATTAATTCGCAATATGGAAAAAAATGACAAAATTCAGCACCAAATGTGTGTAACAAATACTATCAACCCAGAAAATGCTGCAACAACCAAGTTGAACCTGGAAATGGGACAAAATCAGCCAAACTCTGATACTGGGAACCCTAATACATCTTAATAGCTGTAAATAATAAATTCATTAAACAACTCATGTTTACTAGAGATGTTTGACCAGAACAACTTGGCACACATTGCTAAGCTGCATCCCAAATCAATCCTCTGCTTCACAGCTTTCAGATGAGGTGGTTATGCAGCTTTATTTGTTTGTTATAAACCAGCTGATGGAAACGTCCTTAATGAGCATTTTCTTTCATGCCAAATTTCAAAATTTTGCTTCAAAATTCAGTCCGACTTTGATGGAAACACGGCTACTGCCTCTAGAATATTACTGTAAACAGTTCATGGAATAAACATGAAGCATTTTATTACCAAATGTTCCTGTATTCTTCCTTTAGTTGTTGCGTAATGCCTCCTATCACTGGATTTAATGAATGCTGATGAGCCGGCGTGGCTCACATGAGGATTTGCAGTGGAGACGTAATTCATTTTGGGGCTTTTGTTCTCAACCTTTGAAGGATAAACACAACAACAGTCCGATCTCTCAGGAGTTTGGTGCATTTGTTTCATTTGGGGAAAAGTTAAGTACTGTTAAAACTTCTACAAGCTCATACAGATATTTAGCAGAAGTTGCTTGAAATGCAGACAGAATATGTGACTAAAAACAGAAAGTTAAAAGATGTTTTAGTCTCTCTCGCTCTTTAGAACGAAGCGCTGTGGCTCCTGTGATGCTGTGAGCTAATCACCTCTGTGCTCCAGCCTTCATTAGTTTCTGTGGGGATCAATGAGAAAGGCTCCAGACAAATGAGACATCCGTCCTCGTCTACATTTGGCCAAGAGTCTTTTTTTTTACATGTCATCAAACTACTTCAGCTGCAACAGTGAATGTGTCTTACAGAGAACACAAAGCTACAAGGTGAAAGACGATAGAAACGCTTCTGCGTCATTCGATACATTCAGTGAAGGTTCAGTTTGAGGATGAATGGATGCTTTATGTTCAGTTCCCCTCTGAAGCACATTTATAGGAGAAAAACACTTAAAAACTAATTATATAATCAAACTATGAATATGAGGAAAACAATTTTCTAACTTCACAGCTGCAATATTAAAATGCTGCTTACATCTGAAACCTAATAAATACTTATAAAACAATAATACATACAATTTATAAATACTTTTAACACTTTAAACAATATTTTGCTGACTTTAGTTTTACTAACTTTGAATGCAGAACTTTTTCCTAGTAATTTAACAGTTTTATTGTTGTTTAAAAAGAAGTGGAAGGATGCTTCATTAAACCTGCATTCTTGCTAATGGCCAGCAGGGGCCGACTGGTTCTAAAAAGATGCCTGCTTGCATAGAAGTCTATGAGAAAATGCCCTTACTTCTTACTTATTTTATTACCTCAGGGAACATTTTCCTAATGAGTTCATGATCTCAATCGCTAGCTTCAAGTATTATTCAATACAGCACGAGGTTTATTCACTAAATTATGTTCTCATTTAGAGTAAGTTGGACGATATAGCAATGTATGCTTTGAGGCGTGGCTACCTTGTGATTGACAAGTAGTGATGCATATCAATGGCATTTAAATAGCCAAGAACTTGTTTTCAGTTTATCTCAAATTATGGAAACTAAATGTATTAGCAGCAACCTTTTTGTCACATTGTTGGTGCTTTACTACAATTGTTTGTGTGTTACTGCCAACAATTCAGTGAGAGAGCCTGACACAAGCAGCAGGAATGTGTATCAGGTTACAAAACAGGGACCCACTCATCAAAATATCACCCCTCAGTATTCATCGATACGTCCACAAAGACTCCTTTAAAGTTAAACTGAAGTTTGAGTTCTCCTCTCTTTGTGTGAGACACAGAAGCTACTTTTCCTGGACATATTTGTATGGAAACAGCACATAAACACTGAACCTTCAACATTTCCTGCAGCGTTGCTCGGAGGCAATCTGTCAACCTCTGTGCTGTGCTGTCTTCCTAATGCTATTCTATAGTGTGTGCTGCATAGGTTATGTACTGGGAAGACAGCTGAAATACCAGTACCAATGTCTGTTAGAGACAAAAATTCACCCAGATGAACAATACAGTATGAGCCGCTATGACTGCAGAAACTGTTTTAAAAAATAAGCCTTTTACAGTAACCCTGTTTAATAATTACTATTAACTGATATAATCATGATATAAGCAGACTCTTTGTTTGGATGTCTTATTAGGAAAGCAGATTCTATTCTCTTGAGCTTAAATGTTGCATATTCCTGTCATACTTGTTGAGAAACCTGATGTGAGAAACTGACACATGTGAGCACAGAATCTCAGGCCTGACAGGTCAAGGACTGAAGTGCACTTGAACAAGGCACCTAACCCAGAAATGTGCAGCCCACTGCTTCTTGCATGGTGTGTATTCTTGTGTAAATAAGGATGGGTTAAATGCAGAGGTTGCATTTCCCCATTGTGGGATTAATAAAGTAATTAATCTTAATCTATTCATACTGGTGCATGTAGGATGAATCCGCTGTCCATAACATTTCAACTCCGTAACATTTAGCTTCTTCCTTAATGGTAAAATGCAAATAACGACAACTCTGTGTGCTCTCTTCTGTCATCAAACCACAACAAAAATGCATAATTTCACTCTTTCAAAGAGGGAAGAACTTTTGTGTCCTGTAACGGTCGAGAAAACCCAGCAGTTTTTATGGTATCATGGCTAAAATGTTGGAAAAATTCTTATGGAAGCAAAAGAGCAACATCGTACAATATATGGGCATGAGCTCAATAAGTTGATAATGTTATTATAGTGACAGGTTTACTATATATTTAAAAATATGGGTACACAAGTCTAATAAAACACCAAGGATTCTCATTATAATATGTCTGATTTGCCAGTCAACCACGTCACTTCAGTGTTAACTGAAGGATGTGAATTCTTCTTCTGCAGCTGTAAATGTGTTCAAGCTGTAAATAATGTCCGAGCTTTCAGGTGTTCCTGTGTTTTTTCTGAGCTTGTGTCTTGTAATCTGTCAGCAAGACATCAGGGGCCGGAGACAGCTATGGATATAAACTTTTTCCTCAAGCCTGCAAATGTCCAGTCGTATATCTAATTACCATGACATGGGAATGAATCAGCGCTCACAGTGGCATAAAGTTAGATTATAGTCAAGACTGGAGTCATATCTCATTATTCCAGCATGAGAGGAGACTCTGGCCTTTCCACAAACACTGAGCATGTTCGCCAAACAGACTTATTCCCCCTGAGGAGGCCGGCGTTACCTACAACACGAGAGAGGAGTCATTACTGTCCTACTGTATGTCCTCACACTATCCTCTTGTGTAACAAGCTGAAGCCAGAAGTGCAATTTTATTCAACTGAGTCATGAGGATGGAAACATTATGATGTTCTCCACGGGCTTCTCACACGTAACGTATGCACGCTTTCTGCACATTCGTCACTTAAACAAGCACACGTGCCGTAATGTAGTAAGTCAGCGGAGCTACATGTAAATAAATAACTGCACATCCTCCGTGACATAACATGAACCATCACTCATGCACACACACACAAGAGGAGGGCAGCAGCGTGGGCTCCGGTCTGTGCTGACAAAGCCCGAGTGGATCGGTGCGTCTGAACTTTTCCCCCACTCCACCGTGGGAGTGGGCGAGGAGCAGGGGGGACGCAGGCTCAGGCGGTGGCAAATTCTCATTTCCCTGCTTCAAAAAGCCGGCAGCTCTGCGGTGTTTCATGTCCTGGCAGCCGAGGCTTTCCCTCTGCTCTGCTGGTGAACACAACCTGACCCAGAATCCACTGCGGGGGAGCTGCGAGCACAGACTGCGGGGATCGCCTTCTGTTCAGTCTCTGCTTTCATGTGCAAGTGAGAGCGTTGTGGGCATTTGTCTGTGGCGGGCGCTGAGTGGGTGTACGGTTTCAGTGAGATACTCGCTACGAGTACAATTACAGCGGCAGGATGATTAGGCTAACAAAAGCCTTCCCCTGCCTGTTTCTCTCCCTTTTATCCTCTCTGTTGGCATTAATGTCTTTCTTCCTCTAAGCTATTTAGGCTCATTCACCCTCCTCCCCTCACTTGTCATCAGTGTGAGCACTCGATCCCGCTGACCCATTGTTCACCATTAAGCACCGACTGGACCTGCCTCCAATCAGCACTAATTGAAGAACACAGCGAGAACGAACAACAAGCCTTAATTGGCACGTCTTAATGGCCCTGCTTATCAAGTCAGGGTATTTTCCGCAGCATGTGACGTTCTCTAGGTGATTAACTCTTCCTTTGCTGTTTCACCACTGTGACACACACACACACACACACACAGGAGAAAATCAATCCAGGTAAATCCCCCGTGGTAACTCTGTAATTTATGATCAGCTGCACAGTCAGAAAGGACACCGAGGATCGATACTCCACATGCTCACAGTGATCACATTAGAGACATTTGGGACTTACAGTATAGAGTCAGAGACTAATGTTTACAATGTGCAGGGAATCTGCAGGGATTTGGACAATATGAACCAAGAGAGAAATCATCTTTTGCAGAGAAAATAGCGTAAAATATCTAAAAGGGTAAACGCTTGGAGAAGCCGACTCGTATGGAAGACAATTTCTGCCAATAAAAAATACTCATGTGAGTTAAAATATTGACTTTTTCATAACTGTTCTTGGTTGAATACTTTAAAATATAACCTCATAGTTGTGTGTTATAAATTAGTGGTTATTCATTATTTATTTTACTGAATATTTACCTGGATGATTGAGTGAAAGATTAAGGATTTAAAAGTTACAAACTAGAATAGATATACAGAACAAAACACACACAATCAAACGCAGATGAAGTGACAATCCGGGGGTTTTTTGTTACATAATTGGTTGCTTGTTTTTTCGTAATATTATGGTATTTTTATTGTATTGTTATTTTTTGTTACTGCTGAGAATGTATGGACACTTTGTTTGATAAAAACTGATCTATATAAAAAAACAAAACATTTCGATTTAAAAGTCGCTTAATTTTCCTTTTTAATTAATTCCTTTATTATTGTTGCAGTGATGTAACAAGTAATCCCACTTTACATGACAGATCACTCGGACTATAAACTCCTTGTGGAAGTAAAATAAGAAGCTGGGAAACAAGAGTACAAAGTGCGAAAAAATCAGGAGATTAAAAAAACCACACCACAGTTTCCTAACGCTGTCTCATAAACATGTTTGATGAAACGGTTTCTTCTCTGCAGTCGCAGCGTTTGTCGCGTCCTGCAGCTAATTAGAAAACTTTCTTCTGCAACAAAGTTCAGATAAAAGGTAGAGACGCAAAATAAATGTTCCCAGTGTTTTGGAAATACCCCGGGACTATTTGAAAGTATGAAACGTGTTAAATATGAGAAAGTTACATTGTGGCTACAATACAATATTAATAGCTTGCCATGCAGCTGATTTATGACCGCGGACTCGGAGAGATAATGGAACATAAATGTATGAATGTATTTGAAGAATCTGCTGCAGAACAAGAGGTCTCGTTACAGTGAGAAATAACCACAGAGGAACAGACGAGCTGCTCCACCTCAGGCAATCAATAATAACCACCAAAAGATATGTATGTGCATAAGAAAATGTAAAATATTAGCTTATTTTCTGTTCGTGTGTGTGTGTGTATGACAGTGTGACACATTGGGCCCCTTTTCTGGCTGCTGACTGAACGTTCCTGGTTCTGTAAACATAGACAAATGTGCCCTACAGGAGCGCCCGCCGCCCTGCAGCTCCCACATGTCTCAACCTAATGAATTTTTAAAGACAGCATCAATCAAACCACAGGCCAGATCAATAGACCACAGAGTGGATTTCATCAGCGCTGCAGAGCCGAGGTTTCCGTTCACACACATCGCCTGCGTCGAGCCGCCTCCTCGCTTCACCCGCGCTGCTCTGTGGCTGAAGTCGGGGTCGCCGACCAGGAGCAGAGCAACATAATCGGTCCAGTAATAGAATCTGATTAAAGAGATTAGGGGGTTTTTATGGTGGCAGTGTGTCCTCTGCGCAGGACTGACTGACCCTACATGGTTGATTAGACGTTTGATAGCAAGTCAATCAGAGCGTCAGCGCAGCGGTCATGGACCGTCAGTGATTTGAATCAAAACTGAGGTCATCGTGAACATCCTCATCAGAAACACAGCTGACTGGAACTGTCCACCGGAGCTTTTACACACCAAGGGAAGCTTGGCAAACACACTTGGCTTTATTTGGCCAATGATGCAAGAAACACAAGGAGGAAGGGAGAAGGCGGGGGGTGCTTTCAGTTAAGTTACAGTAAAACTGGCTGCAGACGATTTTGTCCTCCAGCAATCTATACACAGAAAATGCAGCAGGGTGACAATACTGTTAAAAAACAGGAATACAGATCTGTTTTAACCGACTGTTTCTCGTTCACTACTGAGACCATTTCGACTTCACTTCCCCTCAGGTGACAGTAACCGTGTTTCCATTAAAGTTGAAGGAAAATGTTGAAATGTCGCATTAAAGAAAATACAAAGTTGGCACATTACCATCAACTGGTTTAGAGAGAATAAACGTGATGTGTTGCTGTAGGCTAATCTGTTAGTAAACAGGAGAAGAAGAAGAGAGAAAGAAAACAAGGTTGCTAATCAGACAACTTTGGCCACCCACATCAAGCCAGCTTAAACATTTTAGTTTTATCAACTTTTGATGTTTCCATCAAGCTTTTCTTATGCAAATCTTTAAAATGTGCAGAGAAATGAATTGATGGGAACATGACTAACGTATGGAAATGTGGAAATATTAAATATTCCCTCAGAGGGAAACAGCCCGGCTCCGGATCAGGTGTATGTGGCGTGAATCACCCTTTTAACTGACAGTTTAGATAACAAAGACTTGACTGTCCTGCTTCATGGGCTCATGGTGGGTTCAACTGCTGAATGTAAATATTAGATATTTGGCGTTATTTATGGCAGCTCACCAGAAAACACTGCTCATCTTCACCGTTGACCTTTCATGAGACTTTAGTTTATTAAGTCTGGAAAATTGTGGTTATTTTTACTTTCCACTCAAGAAATATGTGTTTGACTGAAGAGAGATCTCTGGGGATCGTTTATAAAAAGAAGGGCGCCAACTCTCTGTGTTGTGTTAATTCAGTCTAATTCAGCCATCTGCGTGAGAGGGCCATCCACTCTGCCGTATGAATAGCTCCACTGCAGGAGCGGATCTATCAATTTACCTGCGAAAAAGATAAAAGTGTCGGCTCTCTCACATCTTCTCGCTCTCCCCTCGGCTTTTGGGAAGCAAGAAATTGCTTAAAGATTAGGCGCTAAGGAGGAAGCAATTTCTCAGCTCTACGGTGCAGAGATAAGAAATCGAGAGGGGAGTAATCCCTGAAATCAAATTTGATTCAATTAAATTAAATTAGAAATGTTGGGAGGGAAAAATAGAGGCTGTATCATCAGCTATGATTCGTGGATGGAGAAACACAGTGAAAGGGCAAAAAAAAGGTGCAAACAGAGGGAAGTATTTATGTTTCATCTGCATCTGTTTCCAGGTAATCTACTCTTTAACAAAAAACTTCTGCAGGAGTTGAAACATGCAGAATGTACAACAGAGGGATTGCTAATTGGAGAAAACGAAGAAGGATGTTGCATCAGTTCGTTAACATAAAAAAAGTCTTCTGCCCGCGAGCGAGAACGCTCATGTGAACTCAAAAGGAACAAAGCAGAGGTGGAGCACATGGACGCTCCAGACCGCCGGAGGCTCCGTGTGACGCTGAACAAAAGTTCATTTTCAGGGTGAATTCACTCTATAATTTCTGTGACTTCATTTAAAAAAATATGTCGGATGTTGCAGAGCTGCGGTCTCTCGGTTTGGACTCCAATCTCAAAACCAAATCTTGACCGTGTTGCCTCTGGCTCACAGACGCAGTGCGCCACTTTATAAAAAACATTGAAGGGAAGAATCAGTGAGATTCACTAACTACACAATCACAGACTCACAGACATTGAGGCTTTTCACTGCAAGTCAGTGAGGGCTACAAATCTTATGCTGGTTATTTCTGCAGGTGACAGAAGAGATCAACTGTTTGTGTGAGGAAATGCAGGTGAATCATTAGGGAAAACCTGTCTTGCAGACATCTTCAACTAAAAGCACATTACAAACTAGAAAAGCACTCCGTGTGCTCCGACCCCGAAGCACCCATGGAATCGGCGCCTATGGTTGTAACCAGTGATATCGTCTACGGATCACCCCCAAAATGTAATCACTTGGTCCTGGTATCATTGCGAACATTTCCTGAAAATTCCATCCAAATCTGTCCATAAATTCTTGAGTTATGTTGCTAACAAACTAACAGACAGACAGACAGACAGACAGACAGACTCCAGGGAAAACATAACTTCCTTGGCGGAGGTAATAAAATGAAATTTAAAAAAGGAAAGAAATTATGCAGAACGAAATATGATGAACAAAAATATCACACACTGACTCACTCTTACTACGTTTATACATTTAATTCCTAAAGATCAGACCAAATATTAGGGGAATAAAATCACACAAATAAGACATGAAAACCAGATTTTCTGTACAGTGCTAATTCAATGCTCGTAAAGGCCAAATGCTCACAAACACACACTCAGATGCTGCAGTAGCCACCGTCCTTTAATCTGCAGCAGAAGCGACAAAAGAAAAATGTTTGCCGTTTTTCTCTGTTTGCCTGCCAAGAAAAGGATTTCAGCAGAACTGAAGAGACGAGGACGAGCGAAATAAAGAAGCAGAGCTTCTTGGCTAAAAGCCTGCTGGATTCTTTGAATCTCAAGGACATTTATGTGTCCTATACTCCGCTGAGTCCCCCCCCACATCTGAGCCCACCCCACCCAGCCCCATTGTGCCGCTCTCAGTTGCAGAGAGCTTCCCGCAATTCCTGCTCAGCTGCTTATAAAATAGGAAGTCATGTAAGCCCTCGGAGCCGCGGGGATTGGAGTTCCCTGGGGTAAAGCTGGGTACATTCAGAAAAACTCTCTAGTTTTGCTTTTGGACTTTTATTTTCAGAGCTCCTCTCTGAAAGTCAAGAGATTTTTTAAGCTGCTCTTCACAGAAAATTGGCTTTTTAGAAAGTTGAAAGGCCAGAGAACTCTATGAGCGGTACAGATTTTAAAAACAGCGCTATTAAAAGGAAACTTTATCATAAGCGCCACTTAGACCCTGAAATATTCCACATATACAGAGTAAACTCCATTCAGTAATCCATTTATGAAATACACCAGTGATTCAGAGTTTACGTCAGGAGCTTCATAAAGATATTATCATGCAAAACTACTCTGCTCGCAATGAACAGACACAATCAGACACACAGGTGCAAGAGAAACATTTTCCTGGATGTCTGGAAGCTTTACAGCGTTTCCTACATTAACGAAGACGATGATGAAATGTTTGTCGATGACATTTTGTGCTTAATGTTTGCAGGTCGGGTTTGATGGTTGGTCACTGCGGATTTTTGCATGTTGGACGCTGCAGACTGGGTCGTCAGAGGGGTGTGACTTAAAGAGCTGCAGAGCTGTTTTCTTTTGCTGCATTCACATTAACAATGATACAAAACAGCCAAAGCTACACTGTCGATGTGTCGCCATTAGTCTTGTTTCCATAAACAAATTTCTCTGCTCATTTTGACGATGCATGAAAAATGCTTGATGGAAACACCAAAATTTGATAAAACTTTCGAAAAAGCACACAAAAGATTGAGGTGCTTGAAGTAGTTTTTGTCTTTTGTGAAAAACAGTTCTTTTATTATTTCTGTCTTGCAGAATCTCTACTTCCTCAACGGTTTTCTTTCTCTCTCAGTCATTACACTGCCATCTTCTGACCAAAGTCTGTTTATGCAGCTTTGTTTATTCACTCTAAACTAGTTGATGGAAATGTCCCTAATTGGTAATATCTCTTCAAAATTCAATTAAATGGAAACACAGCTTTTGACTGTCCGTTTTTATAAAAATTGGGAGAAAGAATTGGCTGAGAAAAATGCAATCAATGCATCTCTAAATAACAAGGGAATAATACTAAATGGAAAGATTTGGGTATTGAACCATTTTCAGGGTCCCAAAAAAGGCTTGTGTTGTATGCAAGAGCTCCATCAGCTACCAGCACAAGTCATTTCTAACTCTGTGGGAAATGCTGTGATTCCTCTTGAAAAACCGACCATTTTTCTGCAAGACTTTGTGTTCTTCATCTATCCCTCTATTTTTGATCCCCATCAGGATCCAGGTCACTGTGGCCGCAGGCTCAGACAGCCAAACTTTCTCCACACATCCCTCAGCTCACAACACACTTCAGTCATTTCTTATTGGATTATTAAGAAAATTATTAATGATAGCGCAGCCATCTGTGCCTTTTCTATCCATGTGTGCTCATTCGAGCTTAATGCAGCTGCAGAAAATCTATGTGCAAACAAACCACGAGGTGTAAAACTGCACATGTAAAACACGAATCGAACAGGGAATGCTTCGTATGCACGACACGCAAATCAATCTCATGGAACGAGCCACAAAGAAACCACTCTCAGAGCATTTAAAGTGGTGGTGGCGTGAGAACCAAACAGCATTTTTAAATGCCTTTTTGTTTTTATAGGGGTTTATACTTTATCTTACCTTTGCTTTGGACTGCATCGTTTGGAGCAAAACCTCTTTGCCAACATTTATGGGCTGTTTCTGTGCTGCTCCTGCATGTCTGATACAGATGGTGTTGTCATGGTTTGCCTCCAGCTTCAGAGTGCTGATAAAAACAGAGACAACAAAACATCTTTATTTTTTTTCAAATCTGGGAAGCATTACCGCCCCCGCAAAACACATAAGATGGGCACAGAGAATACAATAGGGGGTATATGGGCTTCAACAACAATTCCCTCTGCAGACTGGCCGGTTATATTTTCCGGTGTATTGTTGGAGGAGATGGCAACAGTTTCTATGTTTTTATTTTTAAGCAAGCGTGTTCTCATCTTGAAGCCTCCGCTGGAGCCTTAACTCATGCAGGAAAATAAGACGGAGGGAATGAAGTCAAGCAAGGTGCAGAAAAAATAGAAAAACCATGATTGCATCTGAAGGCTGATATAATATATAGGTGTTTATGAAGGCATCGAATTTAATCAGAATCCCAGTCATCAAAATAATGTGAAATAACACAGCCAGAAATTGCAAAGTTGATTGATTTTCCGCTTAAACGACCACACCTGCCAGGCAGGCTGAGGGAAATACATTTGTGCGGCCTGCCACTCGTCAACAACAACAGGCATCAAACACAAAGACGGTTGTCGAGCTCCGACAGTGAAGAATGTCTCCCACTGTTTCTGATTAAGAGACAGCAAGAAATAGATAAATCATCAGAGTGCTGCTCCAGATCCACAGCTCCTTAAAGGCCACCCTCAGCCATCTGTTAAAGCACGACCCTCATTCACACACACACACACACACACTCAGTGTGTAAACTCTGCTGCTGCCTGCAGAGCTGCGCGGGGCCACAGATGTCATGAAAGGCCACAGGGACTGTAAACGAACCCACTTCCTCCCTCCACACCGATCAATCACAGGCAGAGAGTCCAAAGCACCGAACATACTCCAGTGGCTCTGAAGCCAGGATGAATTATCAGGCCGTGATGTGACATTTATATTACCATGCATTATTCTGATAATGAAATCATAACCAATAAATGACTGGCTGATAATACGAAGCTGAATTAATTTCACTGATTTAAGGCGAGACACAAAAACTGGTCAGTTTAGAGGTTTTGGCCTATTTTTCTCCTATTAAACTTCTTCTTTTAGAATAGTGGAAAGAAAACATCCAAAACAAACATTTAGGGGTATAATTTACTATGTTTGATCTATTTGCACTGGTAGATTTACTTTATTCACTAAAAGTTAGAAAGCTCCCGATCTCCTGCACAATATCATGTGTTTTACATGTTTTATGTTGTTGTTGCTATGAATTAGACTCAATATTTCTTCTTCAAAAAGTCATTTTAATTAAGAACGTATGAAATCCTTATGGGCTGTTTTCTCAAAATGCACATCATTTTTGTGGGAAAAGGGTCAAATAAAGAGAACCTCATTTCTGTTTTAGTTCCTGTTTTGTGCTTGAGAGCAGAACTACATGTACTGACTCAGCCTGTCAGGAATCCGTCCGCGCTGTGAGGAGCCTGTCTGGCATAATGAGAAACTAAATAAAAAGTTGTAGTAAAAAAAAACATGCATCATTTACGAGCTCCTGCTGACTGCAGCTCTCAGCAGCTGGAGCAGCAGTTTGTTTATCACAGGTTGTGGAGGAGACACCAGGTGCAGATTTCTGTTACGATACAATCCATTGGCTCCAATTATTGCTGTTGGGCAGAACTGCCAACATACTAATGGCTGCTTCTGTAAACATGCAGTTCACAGCCGCATGGTGGGGAAACGTCTGATTTAAGGGGCAGTGTGCAGGATTCAGGGAGATGTAGTGGCAGACACTGAGTTTAATAACCAGAACTGTGTTTTCATGAGTGTATCATCACCTAAAACTTACATTTATTGTGATTTTGTTTGTACAGGCAGCAAAAAACGACCCATATACACGTTTGAGACGGTCCTCAGCCGCCCTCTAGTGGCCGTAATAATTATTAATGACGGCGAGGTGAAGTTTAAAACGTCGTAGTAGTCAGCTGGCTTTTGGCTAACTTTTTATCATAACTCGCATTAACTACTAATACAAATCCTCATGTTATATTTCCAATTGATTAAGTGAAACTAGAGTCTAACTTTTTATCGTTTAAACCGTATATCGATATCCTTTTCATGGATCACTTTCATCTCCTCACTGTAAAATAATGGGTGTTGCTGTTATTACGGGAAAAATTGGATGTTTCTGGGATAACCAAATAAATTTCATCCAAAGTTATCAACACACCCAGATCGTACTTCCGTCCTTCACAATAAAATACAGTACAGGGAAAATACAGACACAGATCAAGTGTTCTTACTGCTATCTCTCAAAGTTACTTTAGTATTGTTATTTTACAGCAACCTGGCACAAGAATTTCCTCTGAGATTAATAAAGGTTTCATCTTATCTTAAGACAATTTCACCTATTTTCTAACCAGAAGAAAACCGTTTTATTCCTCATTTGCAAAACAATATTTCTGCAAAAACTATAATTTACATATTAGTGCCACTCAGTTAAAATAGGGCTGTCAAAGATAATGCGATGATAATAATAATGTTTCAATGCCACCAATTGTTTTGACACTTTAATGCATATTGTGTTATGATAACTTTTGCCCGAAGCAAGTAAACGATAATAGAAAGTGCAAAAAGCACGTTTATTTTTTGATAGTATGTCTCTGTTGTTTATATACTTTGTCGACTTTGGTACTTGTGTTGTTTTAATGTTTCTCCTCTGTATTTCCCAGCAGTTGAACTCATTCATTCATGCTAATGATCAAATTCTTACAGTTGCTGGTCCAAACAATCGCTGCTGCCAGAAGTGTCAAATGCAACACTCCCCGTGTGTCGGAGGGCTTCTCTGTGAAACAACACTTTGTGAACCGAAAAGCTTTCCCGACCTGGGTATTGGCTGATTTAAGCGACTATTTTCCCCGAGCTCGGTAATAAAAGGAAAACAAACCAATCCACTGTGGACAATGTTGTTTGTTTTCTTTAAAGTCGGTGTGCTAAATAAAGTAAAGACATTCCTCTGCTGCTCCCCGACTCCTGGCGGCCACCTCAGCAGCATCAAGGATAGTTGATAGTTCAATTTAACAGTTAATAGTTCAATTACAGCTTGGCAGGTTCGCTCTCAGGAGGAATCGACTGTTAGCGGCTGATTAGCTCTGCTGCTGCTGGATATAACCCTCACCTGCTTGTTAAAAGCTGGCTGGCTGTTTATGAACAATAAGAGCTACATGGAGGAGACTCGGTGAAGTTTCCTTTAAGACATATAGATGCTGCAGCACACTGCAGTTACATGAGGAGAAAGATAAGTAACTGCCCGCAGGCGATGAAAGGATGAAAGGGTGAATGTGTGTGCGGGCAGCAAACACAGGCTGATTTATAATGGTGCTCACGATGTTGACATGAAAAGCTTTTTCAGCGAAATTATGAGAATCTATACTTGTGTTCTCGATCCAAGCTGACGTTGTTAAATAAATAAATGTATTTTCTTAGTCTGGAATCTGTTCTGGCGCTGAGAAAAACTTCAAAGACGCGCTCCCGTACCCGCATGCTGCACAGACACACTTAATGATGCATCGCCGTGATTGACGGGACGGCTCAGACGTTAACCAGCTTTCGCAGGCTCAGCGCTGAGG
Organism: Serranus cabrilla; assembly: GCA_903364295.1. Lineage (NCBI taxonomy): Eukaryota > Metazoa > Chordata > Actinopteri > Perciformes > Serranidae > Serranus > Serranus cabrilla. The sequence continues at coordinate 221,712 of CAFUXE010000161.1, read as the reverse complement.
TACCCTGCTTTTCCAGCTGAAGAGGGGATAATTATCTCTGCTGGTGGCGTGGATCCGCTCCGGCAAAGTGGAGCACGCAGGGAAAAGTGGATGTAGGGCATTAATGTACGAGCGAAAAGGCACCAAACTGTAGTGCGACAGAGACAGATAAATATGACAACAAAGTCGGTTTAATGTTGAATGAGTGGTGTGAGTGTGTGGGGGTCATACCTCTTTAAAGGTCTATTCTGTAGAGTTTTCATGCATGTTTTGTTTCCTCAGCAGCTCTGCAAAGTTAAAGGAACAACATATTAACACCAGAATGATAACTTATACTGAAACACTATTTATATTTCAGCACAACATTCACTTTTTGTTATATTTATCTATTTCTAGTTTGGGTCCCTAAGAGGAATAACTGCCAAAATACTCTCAACTCAAGGTCCATTTAGCTGTTGTTACATAAATGGATTTAATTTGCTCTGTTATCATAGATAATAATTGTGGTAAACATTTTACTTTCACCAATTTATAGCAAGAGTGTTGATTAAACTATTCAGCAGTATATAAAGTAGTTAATTGTGCTCCACCTCCACCAGCTGCAGCATTAAAACGCTTTAAATACTCATTAAAAATTCAAATTGTTCCAATAATGAGTGGTGGAAGCAGCAAAGGTACTTTTGAGCTACTTCTGTATTCATGTTGGACCTTTACTTGTTATTTGGTTTAATTTGATATCAAATCAAAGAAAGGCTGTTAATCTTCACATCTGAGGGGATGAAAACAGCATTTTCTTGCTTTTTTGCATGAAAAATTATAATAAAATGCTGCTAATGTGTTAAAAAAACAAAAAAAAACACTAAAGATGTTTCTATAATCACTGGTGGAAGAACTGTACTTTAGTATAGCTTTGAGTTACTTGTACTTTACTTTGATGTTTCTATTTTATACTTTATAATGTACCTCTACTCCACTTCTGATCTACATTTCATAGACAAATCTTTTTACCAGCTTTACCATATAATTAATAACTTATTTCATGATTTAGAAAGACTTTTAGTTAAACGGTATTTTTACACTGCGGTTATGCTAATTTTTATTTAATAATTATATCTGAACACTTCTACGACCACTGACAATAATATATGTAAAACATAACTAATTAAAAGGCTGCATTCTGCCCACAAGTACTTTACTACTTTAAATACATTTTGCATGTAGGCTTTTGCACTAATTTAGGACGTATTTACTTTTAATATTGTAATATTTAGTCAGCTTAAATACTGTATAAGTACTTCTTCCACCACTGATAGTAGAAATGTGACGGTGACTGACAGTTAGCATTAGCATAAGTTTGCTAATATAGCATCAAACTTTGCAGCCGACTCCACGTGTATCGTCAGTCCACCACAGAAACGTTTTAAAACAATGACAGACATTATTTTACCTTCTCTTATAAATGATGTAAACCGAGCAATATGGCGGTGAGCGTACGCCACCTAGCGTTAACTGTACCCACCTGTGTGTCATGAACGCAGCACTGTATCTCCTCCTGGTAGCATTAGTTACAAACATGGCAACGAGCGCGCGCTGGACAGCTCCTCGAGGCGCGCGCCTCTGCTCTACCCGCGCCCCCGCAGATCAAACCTCCGGGCGCGCGCGCGCTGGAAGGTGCAGAAAAGAAAAGAAAAAGTTTTACCATCAGTCACTCAGCCGTGCGCGCTCCCGACACAGATTTGGAGATGTCGGTGCCGTCTCCGCGTGCCTGGCGGCGGAGAGGAAAGTTTTGTCTCCTTAAAGGAATTCAACTAAAAGGACAAAATGTTTAGGTAAGTGATCGATTAGGTGTTTTCATTCAGGTCAGATGCAATGTTTGTTTAGTTTAGCCCCGGAAATAAAGAGTAGACTTTTTGTAAGACTGATATATTTTATGTTTCGCGATGTTAGATTGTCGATACTGTCTGTATTTAGCGTAATTACTGTTATTTTAATGTAGTGCCATGTGTGAGGTACTATGTGTTAATTTTTGCACATCTGATTTAACAACCATTTAATAAGGTTTATGTGTGGGTGCCCCATGTTATTATACATAATACACAAATAATACAACCATCATAACATATTTTAGTGCTACTTTGACCTTTTCATATTTGTTTATTTATGTTTTGTTGTGGTTTATCCCATTTCAGAGACATATTAGGTTTATTACAGTCTTTGTAGTGTTGTGTTGTAAAAGTACTAATACCATGAGTTAGTCCGTGATACTGTAAGTAGCTTAAAGTACTGTAATCAGAAGTAAAAGTACCTTAAATAATCTATTTTAACTACTTTTTATGCTGTTGTTTAGTTTATGGTTGCAACTAATGGTTTTATTCTACTTAAATCTGTCTTCTGATTATTTTCTATTCTAATTGATTTATCATTTGGTCTGGAAATGTCAGAAAATAATGAAAATGTCTCCCACAGGTTCTTAAAGTTCAAAATTAGGACTTTAAATGTCTTATTATCAGCCCTACAACCAAAGATATTCAGTATAAATATTATATAAAACAGAAAGAAATGATAATCTTAATATCTGAGGGGATGAAAAAATGATTTTTCTTGCATTTTTGCATTAAAAAATACTTTACTTTTACTGTAATTAATCATCAGAATAGTAGCCAATTCTTTTTCAGTCAGCTTTAGTTAAAAGTGCAATATTTCCCCTTAAAAAGTAGTAAAGTAGAAGCTTAAAGTTACAGAAAAAAGAAAAAAATAAAGTACAGAAGCCTTAAAGTAAATAAATGTATTAAGTTTCTTTCCACAACTGGTATTTGCAGGTTAAATACAACAAATTTTCTCTCCATTTGTTGTTAAATCATGTTGGTTAAAAGCTTTAGAGGAAAGTTTTTGTCCCTGGAGTTTTTCCTCATCCTCTAATACCTCAAATCACTCCATTTACTTTGGTAAGTGTTTTATTTTAGAACGGGGATTTGAAGCTTTTCAGATACAGCTGGCGGGCCGTGAAAAGAAAAAGGGAGTCGGAGGAGCTTTGGGGCTGCAGGGAGACAGGAGAAAGCTCTGTATGATACGGCGAGTGTAACACAAATTAATCTGATTAAAGAATTACAGCATTCCTCGGCAGAATCTCACATAATCATCCGGGGGGAAAAATGCAGGTTTACAATGTGGTAATGTTGAAAGTTCAGCTGCCCCGTGGTCACGTAACTGAACACAAAAAACAGCCTCTGCTTTATAAATGTCACGTCTAATTATAAATCAATTATATTCAGCTGCACCTGGAGAGCTGTGCAGTGACACACGTCTATAAAAGGTGGAGCAGGACGGGTTAATGAGTGACTAGACGGAGCAGGGGGCAGGCAGGTAAACTGGACACTCTGAGCCTCGGCATGAAACTGGGAACATGTTAAATTAAACGGCAGATAATCCAGAAGTACTTCACCCGGGACCGAAAACACCAGATGGTAAGAGGTCAAAGTTCACGAGAGGTTTGTTGAAGTGGGTTTTGTTTGAGCTGCTAATCAAAGCGAGAGGAAACAGGAAGTCTTCACACAGGGTTTTAAAGTTGTCGACTTGGTGGCTGCTTGTTAAAGATCAGTAGAAATAATATAATGTTTGTTGTGTCGCTGCCCCGAAAAGTCTCCGTGAATCAAAGAGTGTTCTCATTACGTTGCAGGAAACAGAGCAAACACACTCTTATGTCTCCAGATAAAGATCAGTTCTGTGTGTGCGTTGTAGGTGTGTCGCAGACGAAACACTGCTGATTGTATTCTGCTCTCCGCGGGCTAAGAGGTGCAGTGTTTCAACAAGAGTGGACGTTTTTCAACCTCGAGCACAATGATAATATCACTCTTCTGTGGTTTAATGTCGCACAATCAGAGTGAAAGCACCAATTATTCTCTCCTCCACAGATGAGCGGCCGGACGTGATCGACTCGGACAATCAGCCGACCCTGATTGGGACGATCTTCCTTCTGCCGCTGTGGGAGCCGGCGTCGCCATGGAGACGGTGGTGATCGTGGCCATCGGGGTGCTGGCCACCATCTTCCTGGCGTCCTTCGTCGCCCTGGTGGTGGTGTGCCGACACCGATACTGCCACCCGCACGACCTGCTGCACCACTTCGACTCCAAGTCAGTGAATCCGTGCAGAGCCTCCAAATCTGAGTCAGACAGATATTATCGGCTGATATCGGCCCATTAAAAGTATCGTTATCGGTGTATTTACTGTCAGATATGTGACTTTTTTTACACAATATAAAGCAGAAAATGTTGTTTGCTGTGTTTATAAATGATGTTATCTATTCATTTTTTTCATTCTTTTTTTAGTAGTCAGCAACTGACTGAAACTGAACACTAATCATGTTTATTTAACTATCTATTTATTCCTATTTATTCAGTTATCATGTATAGAATTGATTGACAATGTAGCACATTATTTTATATATTGTATATAATATTATTTTTAAGGTTTGAAGAGTAGAGTCAGGAAAAATTGGTGCACAATCCTCATAAAAACGGTCTAATTTTATTCAGCCACCATATCAGTTATCGATTAGTTTTCCTCCTCTTAAATCAGTTTCAGCATCAGTCTCAAAAATCCCATATCTGTCAGTCTCTATGTTTAACTTCTATCAGAACTCAAGCTCTAAAAAACTACTATAAAGGGTTAGATATTGGTTTTATTTGTCAGTTTCTCTGCACGACCCATGCAGTGTTTGATATTTTACAATTAGGGTTATAAAAATAGGTTTTTATCAATTAGCAATAGTTTAGAAATGCAACAAAGATCATGGATATGTTTTAAACTGATTGAGATTGTTGTGTTGTGAATTGAAACAAAGTAATATATGTTGAATTTTAAAACCAGGTTGATTTCTACACTGGTTTTAATTGCTCATAATAAAAGGTCTTTAATTGTCTTAAAAACTGATGTCCCCCAACAAGTTAAAACTGTTAGCTGGTGCCGATCTCCCCCAGAAACCGTGATATGAATCGGTTCTCCACAGCCCGTTTAAACGTGCTGCCTCTGTGGCTTTCTGGTTGGTAATCCAGCCGTGCTTCCTCTGCTTTCGATGCTCTGTTTTACAGACCCACGGTGGATCTGATTGGCGCCATGGAGACGCAGAGCGAGCCGTCCGAGCTGGAGCTGGACGACGTGGTGATCACCAACCCGCACATCGAGGCCATCCTAGAGAACGAGGACTGGATCGAGGACGCCTCGTACGTCCCACCGCTGACACTGTTATCAATTTCAGCTATTTTTAAGTTTAAATTTCATTTTTTTATGTTGCTACATACTAAACTTTATAATTTTCTTGAGTATTTCCATTTTGAAAATATTGTGAAAATATTTTACTTTATATTTCCACTAAATTTATTTCAGAACTTAAGTTACTTTTTACATTCAGATTAAAAATACAAAATGTAATCAACAAATAAAATATGATGGGTTATTATGGGTTAAGGGGGAGAAATTGGGAGGTGATAAAAATGCTAGAGATTAATTTAGTAATTTAAAACAGCAAAGTTGAAGAAAATTTAAGTGATGTAAACATTTATGAATCAATAATCATAATATAATATACAAAATTTGTGTAATTTATTTTGAAGTAGACCATACTTTTTGGTAAACTTTTTTATGCAGGATTTTTTTACCTGTTATTTAATATTTTTTACATTATATTTTTGCTATTTAACAAAAAAATCTGAGTACTTATTCATTTTAATTCTGTATTTTTTTTCCACCAGTGGTTTGGTCTCTCACTGCATCTCGATCCTAAAGGTAACACATTTTCTTACTCCTATTGCTCCTTTTAGTCTGTTTTTAATCCTGATTTTAACACATTAATACGTCCACATTCAGATCTGCCACACTCTAACTGAGAAGCTGGTTGCTATGACGATGGGTTCAGGGGCAAAGGTCAAAGCACCGGCCAGCCTGAGTGACATCATCACTGTGGCGAAACGCATCAGCCCGAGGTAACGCTTATTATTACAGAGACACTGCAGGGGAAAAGTTTTTAACTTATAGAAACTTCCCAGTTTGTTATTTACAGAAAGACATTATTTTTTTTGCATTACAGGTTTATGTTTAGATATGCAAATTAGGTCTTAACTCATTTAATATGCACTAATTTGCGCCAATCTGAATATTGGATAAAGCAATATTATTTTGTTGATTTATTAGATTCAAAGTTTTTTTTACAGAAGGAAATTGGAATAACTCACTTTATCATTTCATAAATCGGAAAATACTGTCAAAAGCAATAAAAAAATCAATTTTGTCATGTTTTTAGGAACTGAATATTCTATAAATCAGCGTATGAATTATATATAGACAAGCCCTTCTGTAAAAACCTTCAGAATATAGTTGGGAGTAAAACTGTTGAGTTTGGTGTCTGTAAGTGGAGCTGAAATTGAGATTTATGAGGAAAAACTCATTTTGAGAAAACAGCCTTTAAAGATTTAATACGTTCTTAATGGAAATTACTTTTTGAAGACAGAATATTGAATCTAATTCACAGAAACAACAATATAGAACATGTAAAACACATAATAATATGCAGGAGGGTGGGAGCTTTCTGATAATGAGGTTTAGACTACATTCAGAGTGCTAACCTCAGCAAAAATAAATCTACAAAATATAGTAAAATATACTCTTAAATGTTTGTTATGGATGTTTTCTTTTCACTTTTCTTAAAGAGAATAAAAACCCCAAACGTCTAAACTGACCAGTGCATGAAAAACAGTGTGTTTTCCTGTAGTGTCTCACGTTAAACACACGATTGACCCCCTCCCGTCCTCACTGTCCCGTCTCCTGCAGGGTGGACGACGTGGTCCGCTCCATGTACCCTCCTCTGGACCCGATCCTCCTGGACGCCAGGTGCTCATTCTGCTTCTTTAATGGCTTTAATGCAAACAGCTGATTGAT